>PYST01000029.1:0-65765 GCA_003049485.1 Ophioceras dolichostomum
CAGTAGAGGACCGGGATTTCGTGGAGTTCGAAAGCGATGTTGTTGAAAAGGCGGATCATGGCAATAGTCTCTTTACAAGCTTGAGTGAATGAGAGAAGTTCGGCTTCATCAAATTGTATTGCGAGAGTGCGAGTATGCCAAAGGTATTGGAGCAGAGTGTCTGCAGCGGTATGATGTGTTGGACCGGGGTTAACGAGATGCCTAGATAGTTGGCTGACTGCATAAGCGATATCCGGTCGTGATATGACAGCTGCGTAGAGTACTGAACCGACTTGTCTCTTAACACTTGGCATTCGGCATGTGTTTGTATATATAGACGGGCATCAAGACGTATTTGCCTTGACTTGAACATTCTCCCTACCTACCACTCAATCATCAACTCTAGCATAGGCCAGTCTACCCACTCTCCCCCCCGACACCTTAGAAGAGTCTCCCTCAAGATTTGGTGCTTCCATTTGCCGAACTTTCAACGAAGCGCGGCATCAAGACCACTTCCACAAGATGTCTTCCTCCGATAACGGCCGCCGTGGCGCCGTGAGCTACGACCAGCAGGATGCCGCCGCCATTGCTGCCGCGCTGAAGAAGAAGTTGGAGGAGGACAAAGCTAAGGAGGAGAAGGCCAAGACGGCCGACAAGAAGTAGCAAAAAGCAGGGGGGAGCTGGCGTTCGGGGTTTGGGCGGTAGTTGCCAGCAAGCGCTGTCTTCTAACATATGGCCGCCCGAGGATCATCAAATGATGATCTTCTCTTCAACAACCTAAAACCGGCCTACCAAGTGTCGTGGTAAAAGGCAGCAAGAATTTCAGAACTAGATGATACTAGAATAACCAGTTACCTGCCCTATATTCGGGCAATCTAGTTAGGAGAGCCTTCTTTACGTTACGAAGGTGAGAGAGTCCCCCCTAACTAGCTTGTCCGAGATTCAGGCAGGTAACTGGTTATACACTAGGACCATCTACTTTAGAACCGTCTGTCTATTTTTACAGAAGCATTTCTTTGCAAGGAAAGCGGGACTCCATGGAAGTGGTAGCACATGCCTACACACGTGTCGCCTCGGAGCCGTAACATCACCAGCATCATGCTATCATCAACCCCCAAAAATCACCCAGTTTTGCCCTACAATACAGTGTTTTGATGCCTACCTACCTAGTTTGCACATTGCTTCGGTGAAAACTCGTGATATGGCTGTTAAGAAAGCATTGGCAGCGAGGTACTTAAGCTAGACCCTAAGATACCAACCGTTCCCGTCCATAAAACATCTCATATTCTCGCCGGCATCCTCGCGGCGCCATCAATCCGGATGACGGCGCTGTTCAACATGGGGTTCTCAATGAGCTGTCTTGCCAGCAGAGCAAACTCGTCTGCCCTCCCCGCCCTCTTGGGGAACTCCATCGACCTGGTCAGCCCCGCCCTGACCTTCGGGGGCATCGGCGCGGTCATGGCCGTGTCGAACACACCAGGGGCAACAACCGCAGTACGGATGCCGTGGCGGGCCAGGTCGCGAGACATGGGAAGCGCGGCCGAGTTGAGGGCGCCCTTGGACGCGGCGTAGGCCACCTGGCCCATCTGCCCGTCGAAGGATGCCGACGAGGAGATCATGATGATGACGCCGCGGTCGCCATCCTGGTCGGGAGGGGACGCTGCCATGTGGACGGCCATCTGGCGGGCAAGGTCGATGGTACCCCTCAGGTTGATGGAAATGACCAGATCAAAACTCTCGATGTCCATGGGTTTGCGGTTCTTGTCTAGTGTCTGTCCGTCGGAGAGAGAGCGGAAAGACAAGCGGGGAGAGTCAGCACAAACAGGGGCGATGTCGAGGGACGAAAGCACTCCTCGCAGGGATAGAGTCTTGGATCGGTGTGTAGATGTGGAGAAAGGAAGTGGGAGTCCGCAGTTACCAGAAAGGGCAACCCAATGCCGGCCGCGCAGATCACTCCACCGAACGGCTTCCCGGTCTCGCCGACCCACTCGACGCTGCCCTTGACGGCGGCGGCGATGGACTGGGTGCTCGTCACGTCGACCTCGAAGAAGCGCGCCTTGTCACTCCCGAGCTTCGCGACCGTCGCGGCGCCATTCTCGGCATTCATGTCCAGCACGGCCACGTAGCCGCCGTGAGCGACCAAGTCGACGGCGCAGGCTTGGCCTAGACCAGAGGCTCTGATAAAGGGGGGCATAAAAAGGCCGGGTTCGAAGGGTCAGTCAGCTGGTCACGAAGCGGAGCACCACACACACACACGCGACACAGACTACACACATACGACGCAACGGTCGGTTCAATAGCCGGTCGTTCGCATGTGACAGTACGCGTGTCTCACTCAAACACTCAAGCTTCCAAACTCACCCGCCAGATATAACAAAGGTCCTGCCGGCGATCTTCATTGTGAGGGATTGGAATCAAAGGAAGTTTGATGGAAAAGGAGAAGACGTTGAAGTCTTTGTAAATAGAATTGGGTACGGTTGTTTCCTTTGCTTTTCTATTCTCCTTCGTCTCCCTCGACGTTGCATGCGCTTTTCGAGGCTCCCGTCTTTAATATGTAGCTGCACCTCAGCATGATGACACATCACCTAGGTCCATTGAACCTTGCCGAACTCCAAGATTGATCGAGTGCCTCGGCAGAACGGACAGACAGCACTCGAGTCCTGCGACATCCCCGCAGTTCATGCCGCCGGTAGTGACCGCTGTATTGTGTAAGACCTTGTTGATACCTGTCACTCTACGCTAACCATCCCAGACAGTTGCGAAAACGAAGAAGATTGGGGTTTAAAAATAAAATATCTGCTAACCTCGTTATCGCGATAGGCTCCGTGTCTACTGTACGCTTCGAAAGAAGCGGCTAGTCTTTGTGCCGGGTGCTGTTGGGCGACACTCCGTCCAGGCAAGCTGGCTGATCGTAAGGACTTGACGCACGCCACTGGGAACTCACAGGGGGCGCAGCTCCGAAGCATCACTGAGAAGGTGATCTGTCAGTGGCCAACCGCCCTTGGCCCCCACCAACTGACACTGAGGCTCATCAACGCATACCCCTGTCGCCGCACCCTCCATTGCGCTGCTGGGACCAGGCTGCTTGGTCATCCTGTGTTGCATGACGAGTTGACTTACCCACGAACACAACTGGCGAAAAATGAAGACGAAAGAGAAAACCCAATAACTAACTCTCAACCTCGCGCGATACCAAACACATATCTCGAATTTCGAACAACTCCGTCGTCTCCCGGCTTTCTCCCCACGCGCATCCCTGCCCCGAATATTGCAGCAGGAGATCAGGAGGAACCAGACTACAGCCGCAGCCATGACGCGGCCACGACGCTCGTCCGCCGCGAGCGAGGACAGCACAGCGACGGCACGCGACCAGGTATGTCCCTCCCTAATATTGAGAATAGCTTCGACCCTCCGAGACGCTAGGTCGCCCTTTCCCGGCCCGGCACCCCTCCACAGGCGTCACGGCAGACACGACACACGCCCTCTTGGCCGCCGCCCGCCGGCCAAGCCCATCGGCGACCGCGGGTGCGACGGGCGAAACTCGAAGACCCAAATCGCCGCTCACTAACTTAACTGAACCATCATCATCACAGGAACTTGGGAGCATGTACGACTACTTGGCCAAGATCATCTTGCTTGGGCCTAGCGGGACTGGAAAGTAAGTTTGGCGCGCTATCCCATCCGGGTTCCCATCCGGCTTTCGCCTCGGCCTCGGCCGGCCCCTTCTCTCCTTCTCTTCCGCGTCTACCGCTGCGCCCGCCGAAACACGAGGACCCAACCGGCCGGATCCGCTCGGGAACGACGATATCTCGCGTTCGCGTTCGCGTTCGGACGACTCCCCGATCTGCGATTCCCCAGTCTCCCCGACTGTCCTGACGCGATACCGATATCCCCGCCGTGTGGCGGTGGTCGTTCGCGGCCCCTTGCGCATCGGATCGCGGACACGGAGCCTGCATCACAGGGATCATCGCGGGGCTGGGGCCCGATGCGGTTTCGGCGACGGCTTCCAGACGGATAACGGGAGTCGTGTGGAATACCGACACGGCCTGGAAGAGACAGGAGCATAGCAAAGCAAAGGCACATTATTATGTCGAGATAGCGGGCTTGGCTGACGCGAAACATTACCTACCCCTCCATCCAGATCATGCCTCCTGCACCGCTTCGTCAAGAACGAATGGCGCGTCCTCTCCTCGCAGACGATCGGCGTCGAGTTCGCCTCCAAGATAATCAAAGTCGGGACTGGTGCCCGACGGAAGCGGATAAAACTTCAGGTGCGTACCTACCTACCTACCTATTCCATACCTCCCTCCTTATTCCCCCCTAGCGCATCCCCCTCCCTCACCCACCCCGCGCCTGATGGCTATGGCGGTCACCATCCCCAACAGCGAAGACGAACTACTAACATCGTCAATTTTACCCTCTTCTCTAGCTCTGGGACACAGCCGGGACCGAGCGCTTCCGGTCCGTCTCCCGCTCCTACTACCGCGGTGCCGCCGGCGCAGTCCTCGTCTACGACATCACCACGCACAGCACCTTCACCTCGCTCCCGGCCTTCCTCAACGACGCCCGCGCGCTCGCCTCTCCGAACCTGACCATCCTCCTCGCGGGGAACAAGCTCGACCTCGCACAAGACGACCCGGTGGTGACGTCTTCCTCGACCGCTCCGCTCCTGATCGACACGTCGTCATCAACCCCAAACCATCATAATAACAACTACCCTCCACCCACCACCCCGTCGTCGGCCTCCGTCGCATCCACAACATCCACCATCCCTCTGCCAACGCTAGGCCTAGGCAGCCAGCTCCGCGCCTCCGTCGCCCCATACGGGCGAGAAGTCTCCTCCGCGGAGGCCAACAGGTGGGCGTCGGCGTCGCACATCCCCGTCGTGATGGAGGTGTCGGCCCTGTCGGGCGAGGGGGTCGACGAGGTGTTCGGCCGCCTGGCGCGCATGATACTGACCAAGATCGAGCTGGGCGAGATCGACCCGGACGACCCCATGAGCGGGATCCAGTATGGCGACTCGGGCGGGTTTGGACTTGGTGGGGGGAGCGACGGGGCGAGTATCAAGAGCTCGTTGGCTGGGGATGATGTTGGCGGTGGTGCTGGGAGCAGCAGTGGCGGGGCGAGGAGACGGAGGGGAATTGGGATAGGAGGTGGAGGGGGAGGACTGAGGGGGAGGAAGAGCGGAATGGCGTTGAGGGAGTGGGAGGAGGTGTTTACGCTTAATAGGGGGAGGAGGGGTGGCGGGTGCTGTTGAGAGTCAGATGGCTGGCCTGGTTGGCTTGCTGGCTTGCTGGGGCTTCGCTAGACCATTCCTTGGTCTTTTCTCCTTCGTTCCTATGCCTCCTTGCGATATCCGTTTTTTCCATCTGCGCGGACTACCTTTCTGTCTCTTCTCTCTTTTGTTAACCGCCTCTTTTCCAGCCTTTCTGTTGAGAGGTTAGTTGCTTGCCCTGTTGGCGTGATACCTTCGTTTTAGCCTTTGTGTTGGTTCTTGATCACTATGCGCCGTGGAGAAGACGGAAGACTGGCGGCTTCCACTTGCTTTCTTCTGTCTCCTACTCTTCCTCCAATCCTGTCCCTTCTTTTCTTTCTTTTTCTCCGTCTTCAGGACCGACTTAGCTTTCGGCGCCTCTAATGTACCTGCGATTCCCACATACCTCCTGTTTTTGTTGTTGACCTTTTGGCATCCCTCTCATGCCCCTGATATTCTACTTACCACATCCACCTAGACACTGTTCCCTTTGTCTTTCAGATGTTTGAGTTTGAGCCTTCCTAGATGATTTAACGAGCTACATGCAAGATCCAATAATACGAATACCGCGATGGAGAAGAATTCCACAGAGCTTTTTGGGGCTGGACCTCTTGCCATATCACCCCCGGCCGGGCCGTCTCGAGGACTCACAACTCTCCGCCTCGTGACCCGTCAGATGAGCGATTAGTTTTGTGCGCAAATCTCACAGAAACTCCCAGCTGTTTTAGTTGCTCAAGCAATAACCGCTTCCCTCGACATGTCGTCGACGGGAAGCAGACGGTTCAGAGAGAAGCACATGCCGTTACGTCATCTGCCCCTCCATCAGGTCCGGTCTCGGATCAAACAAATCTCGAGGTTCTCTCGCACATTTCCATCTATGCACGAATGCCTCCCCAGGTAGCCGACAAGAGACCAGCTCTGATGCTTTCTTTGGACGATTCCCCTTATGCGCCTCAACGTATTCGTCCATGGAGGGGCAGGTAAGGTGGTAGCTTAGAAGCTCCCCCTCATGACCCCAAAGTCTCCAAGCTGTTGGTTTTAGCCTAAACGGGGAGACGGAGGGCTTCGTTCCGCCTAGTGGCATGCCAGGGGATCCTGACTCTGCAGCTGTCAGTAGCTCGGGGCGGCTGGCAGCATGGGGGTTCATGCTCTATTTCTAACACCGCAACATCGATGGAAAACGGCACCTACTTAGGTCGTCCCAGCCCGGTACGTAGACACCTCACCCAGTCTAGACATCCATTTATGGATCCTATGGAGGCCTGGAAGTGCTCGAGCGAAAGTATGAAGGCGACAATGCGATTCCCAAGGCTCCTTCAGAGGTTAGAAACGTAATCGGCTTCGCCTAGTGGCTAGACTTCGGAATTCCGGGGCGAAGATCCAGGATTCACAAACTTGGACATGAGTGACCACCTACAATAGCTCTACAGACCGTCTCATGGCCGAGGTCAACGTTCTCGTGAAGGGGAAGAACCCCCGGCATACGAGTGGGAGCCCATTGCGACGGGCAAAATTGCTCGGAAGCAATAACCTCAGGAGCAGTTCATTCATTGAGAGGCATAACCGACATAGACGCCTGAAAATGCCATTGCATCCCACCATTATGAACGGGAAAACGAGGAGGAGGGACGGATGCAGAGCGGCAGCGAAAGCTACCTTGCCCTTGCCTTACTGGCTTGCTTATTAGCAGAAAAAGATGTCGAAGGTCACGGAGAGACGCAAAGACGTCGGACAGAGGATACGACTTGGAGAAGGATCCTCAATTATCCACACATGTGCAGGGGGCGTGGGGTGAAAGTCGGGTCGGGATTTCCTGATGCTCTCACAGTTCAATACACTGGACCACTCGACCTGCGATGTCCCACCTCGGCGGCGCTTCCCCCGTGCCTGCCTTCCGGGAGCTGCATGCCTTACGGACGGGAAGCTGTGGTCCCCAAGCCGGACCTGCCTTCTCTCTCGCGCTGAGATCATCGCACCACCAGCCGAAGCTGCCGTTGAAGCAAAAATCAGATCATTGAGATTCCAGTTCAATGGCGGGGAGCTCGGATCGAGCACGAGCTCTGACATTCTTAAATAGCGCAGGCGCTCGCTCTTCCCACGAACCACACGAATCCGCGAGCCGTTGAACTCATCTCAGTCTGTCTGCACCCTCCGGACCTCTCAGGCTTTTCCGAGCTGTGTATCCGTCCTGCGAAACAGCTGGCCTCACTCACGTTGCTCCCCGTGGAACCGGGACAGCACCACAATTGCAGGAGCTGTCTCACTGAGCTTCACTGAGAACCCCACTCGCTACCAAGCATCAAGCTTCCGCCAGGACCCTGCTGCGAGGTACCTCTCACCTCACCGCAATGTCATCAATGATGCCACCTACAACATTTCAGCTAACACTAGACGGCGCATCTCAAAGTCGCAGCATCTTCGAAGGCAACGATCAGATAGATCACTTCCCCTGAGCAAACAACTTACCTCAGTCACGTCTGCAATAATGGCCCCCCACACAGTGATCCCTCTCAACCAAAACTGGGAGTTCAAGCAAGCAGACAAGGAAGACTCGACCTTCCTACCAGTGGGCCAATTCCCGACCAACGTGCACCTAGACCTACTAGCAAACGGGCTCATCCCAGACCCCTTCATCGGCAAGAACGAGCTGGACGTGCAATGGGTCGGCGAGGCGCAATGGACCTACCGCACCACCTTCTCGACGCCCGCAGTGGCCGAGGCCGAGGGTCTGAAGGCGGTCATCGCCTTCGACGGCCTCGACACCTTCGCCACGGTGCTTCTGAACGGCACCCAGATCCTCGAGACGGATAGCATGTTCGTCCCCGAGCGCGTCGATGTCACGGGCACGCTCAAGGAGGATGGCAACGAGCTGGTCATCCACTTCGACAGCGCCTACCTCAGGGGCTGGAAGCTCGTCGAGCAGCATCCTGACCACAAGTGGGGGTGCTGGAACGGCGACAACTCGCGGTTAGCGGTCAGGAAAGCGCAGTATCACTGGGTACGTACCCTGTCCCCTCGGGAAGCTCCATTGACGATGCCGTATTCCCTCCACTAACGCAAGCGTTCAACTTGACTTAATAGGGATGGGACTGGGGCCCGTGTCTTCTCACCTGTGGTCCGTGGAGGCCCATCACGTTGGAGATATACGACGGCAGGCTAGCCGATCTGTACTGCGACATCGACGTTCCCGAGAGCCTCGACTCGGCCAAAGTCGTCGCCCGTGCCGTAGTCGAGGGCAAGGCCGACAAGGTCAAGCTCGAGATCTCGCTCAATGACGAGCCCGTCGCCTCCGAGACGGTCGACGTCAGCGACGGCACAGCATCCGCCACCTTCACCATCACTAAGCCCTCCCTCTGGTACCCAGCGCGATACGGCAAGCAGCCCCTGTACGCCGTCAAGGCAACGCTCTTAGCCTCCGCCTCCGGCTCCTCGGAGATCGACACCATCTCCAAACGCATCGGCCTCCGACGGGTCGAGCTCGTCCAGCACCCGCTCAAGGACCAACCAGGCATGTCGTTCTTCTTCCGCGTCAACAACATCCCGCTCTACTGCGGCGGGTCGGACTGGATCCCCGCCGACAACTTCATCCCGCGCATCTCGGCGCAGCGGTACCGCGACTGGGTCAAGCTCGTCGTCGACGGCAACCAGCTCATGATCCGCGTGTGGGGCGGCGGCATCTACGAGGAACAGGCCTTCTACGACGCGTGCGACGAGCTGGGCGTGCTGGTCTGGCAGGATTTCATGTTCGGCTGCGGCAACTACCCGGCCTGGCCGGCGCTGCTGGACTCGATCAAGCGCGAGGCCGAGGCGAACGTCACCCTGCTCCGCCACCACCCGTCCATCGTCATCTGGGCGGGCAACAACGAGGACTACCAGTTCGCCGAGTCCGAGAAGCTGACGTACGACTACGCCGACAAGGACCCGGACAACTGGCTCAAGACCGACTTTCCCGCGCGGTACATCTACGAGAAGCTGCTCTCGGACGTGTGCGCGTCCCTCATACCCGCCACGTACTACCACCCGGGCTCGCCTTGGGGCGCGGGCGTCGACACGCGCGACCCCACCGTGGGCGACATCCACCAGTGGAACGTCTGGCACGGCACGCAAGAAAAATACCAAAACTTCGACGTGCTCGTGGGGCGGTTCGTGTCTGAGTTCGGCATGGAGGCTTTTCCCTCCGTCAAGACCATCGACGCCTACCTACCTCTTGGAAAGAACGACCCGGACAGGTACCCGCAGTCGAGCACGGTCGACTTCCACAACAAGGCGGACGGGCACGAGCGTCGCATAGCGCTCTACCTCGTCGAGAACATGCGGTACGGGCCAGACCCGCTCGAGCAGTTCGTCTACTCGACCCAGCTCATGCAGGCCGAGTGCCTCGCGTCGGCCTACCGGCTGTGGAAGCGGCAGTGGAAGGGCCCCGGGAGGGAGTACTGCGGCGGCGCGCTGGTGTGGCAGATCAACGACTGCTGGCCCGTCACGTCGTGGTCGATCGCCGACTACTACCTGCGGCCGAAGCACAGCTACTACACGGTGAAGCGCGAGATGGCGCCCCTGAGCGTCGGCATGACGAGGCGGGAGCACAGAAAACCGGAAGACAAGTACACGCGGGTGCGCGTGGCGAAGACGACGGACATTGAGGCGTGGGGGTCGAACTTGACGCTGGAGGCCATCACGGTCGACGCGGTGCTGAAGGCGTGGGACGTGGAAACGGGCGAGGAGACGTTCTGCGAGACGGTCACTAGGAATCTGGTCCTGCCCGCCAACCAGTCCACCGAGATCCTCGCACGGCCCGTGCCGGTGCGCCGGTCGGACAGCGGCGAGGAGGGTCGCACCGTGGTGGCCACTTACCTCGCCGCCTCCGGATCGCCGGGACGACAGCAGCTCGCGCGCTACGTCAACTGGCCCGAGCCGCTGAAGTACCTGCACCTCGCGAAGCCGAAGCAGCTCGTGGCCAAGCTGGTCGAGGGGAACACGGTGGTGGAGGTCAGCGCCGAGGTGCCCGTCAAGGGCGTCGCACTGGAGTGCGAGGACGACGGGGTCAGGTTCGAGGATAATCTGGTTGATATCGTGCCGGGGGAGGTTGTGAGGATTGGGGTGGTGGGCGCGGGGGAGGGGACGGTTATTGCGACGAGGTATTTGGGGATGCTGAACTGAACGGTGGGAGAGGTTCGGGGTTCGAGGTGATGGGGAGGCAAATCGGATAGAAGAAGTCGGGTCAGGGAGACCCGCCTACGTGAGTATCTTCCTTCTCCCTTTGTGATATTTGCTTACTTACATATCGATCCTTCTCATTTCTCAAGATTTTATTTACTTACCTGTCTTTCTTTCCTCTCACCCTCTATATTTCCTCCTACTTTCCTGCTTTCGCGACCGCACCCGAGCTATGAAGTGCGGCCATCTCCCATCCCGACTTCCCGATTTTCGTCATTCTCGCTTTAGAACATATTCGTACTACCTTGCTATCGCTCTCTTTCTCTCTCTGAGCCACTTTCCTCAGCCACTTGACATCGCGATATAACGTCACTAGAAATGAACGAGAGAGAGAGAGAAAGAGGTCGGTGATTCTAGACCACATAGAGCATGCATCGTGCCCGTCGTGCCCGTATCTCGTTCATGCACCTCGCTCGGTCTGCATTGTTGGCATCACTTCATCACTGGCTGGAAAAGCAAGCCGAACACCGGAGATTGTCCGCTCTCTCTTTCATATTTGTCCAATGATCATTCTGCCGAAACTTCCGTGCTACCTGGTGCAGATATGGGGATATTTGTTGTGATAGCTCACTGCCGTTGACACCCACCATCACAGAGGCCGCTATTGCCGCTGCTGCTGGTGTGGTGGTGGGAGGATGACGGAAGCAGCAGGCGGTTCCCTTTCAGTGCTGCAGTGGCTGCAGTGCCCGCCAGTGCATTGTCCACTAGAATTGCCTCCCAAGACTCAGCACTGCTGCTGTGCAACATTTTCTGCTTCAGCACAGGTTAATGAGTTCTGCTTCTTTATTGCCAAGTTCTGCCTTTTGTTTCTTCCCGTGGGTTGGCAAACTCTGGGTCAATCTCGCCTGCCGAGCTGTGCTTGGACTTGCGCTCTTTGGTTTGGAAAGGTTCCGGTCTCTCTATAGATCATGGATGTCTGGAGGTCTGGAGATAGCAGAGCCGGCTACACTCCGCGGTGTCCGAGTTCTCCACCCCGCACAACACAGCACAGCACATCTCATCACGACAGTGGTGGATCGCAACCATCCTCGTGAGGCATCGAATTTTTCACCATCCACTCTCTTTTGCCTCATTTCTCTAGGTTAAGTACCTTACTTATCCATCGTGGCGATCGGAGTACGGCGGTGAGCGAGCGGTTCGGTTCTAATCAACACGAGGAAGGGGAGAATCTAGACCGCATCTCTCTCGTCCCACGACCCAGTCTTTTACCTTTTTTCAAACCTCCGAGTTTCTCACCACATCTTTCATTTTTCTCAGGGGGGTTACAGCCGCCTAGCTGCGGCTTCTCTGTGATCATTCATGAATTGATGGTTGATTGCAATGCGCTCAAGCCAGGGCTGGCTAGCTCTGCTGCACCGCCAACCCAACTGATTGGCGCGGGTAAAGTGCCTGGCTAAAATCCGCCACCCACACTGGTGGGTGTGGCAGAGGCGGGAGAGCAGGGAGCTTTTAGGGTGCCCCAGCATTTCAGCAGCCCCAGCCAGCCTTTTCAGGGGACGGGAACCAATCGATAGTGCACCTATTGCGTAATGGTGGGGTCGGAGCTTCCCTTCCAAACCGCAAAGCAGTTCAGTGCACTGAGCTTCAAAGTTCCATAGAAGCTCCCCGCCACGGCGATGCAGAAGAACCATCCCGCACCGATAAAACAAAAGCTTGAGCTTGCTCAATGCGGCAAGTCCAAGACAGGTTTGGTCGGTCATGGGAACGCGACGCCGTCCGTCCGCCTGCCGGGATTCCTGGATGGATGTGATAGATGATTGATGGATGGGTGATGAGGGAGGATTACCAGCCAAGCCTTGTGTCAAGGTCGTCCCCTCCCCTCCGAGAAGCGGCGATCAACCTGGAGAGCTGGGAGTGAAGAGGAGGGGGGCAAGTGATACATACAGTATTTAGTCATAGAAGCTGGAGCTCTACCACAGATAGGTTGAAAGGGACGAACTCTCCTCATGGTTCTTTGAACTCATGTGTATGTATGCCTTGTCATCGTCGTCTCATCCTCTTCCTCTATTGACTCCAAAATTCCGTCAAGGTTGACTTCGCTACCCCAAACTCGGTAGAGCTCGTCGCTTCCACTGCACTTACACCAACAGACAAGCAGTGCGACTCATATCAAATTGCCCCTGTCTCTCCAGTTTCTCGCTACCTAACTACCTACCTCCCAAATATCTACCTGCCTCTTCCTTCCTATCCGCTCAGATCGCATACTCCCCCCCTTCCACTTTCATCACACAGTTCGATACGAGCCACTCAAACCATCACGATGGCGTCCGCAACAGAGAATATATCCGTAAGTACACAGTCGCGCCCGAAGCTGATGAGAGGATTGCTGAATATACGACGACTCCGGCAACCCAACCCACTAACACACCGGACTCCCTCTCTCCCTTTTCCCCCTTCCCAGAACCTCTCCTTCGTCCTCAATAAGCCCAACGACGTCTCCTTCGAGGAGCGGCCAATCCCGTCCCTCGCCTCGGAGCACGACGTCCTTGTGGCCGTCAACTACACGGGCATCTGCGGCTCGGACGTGCACTACTGGGTGCACGGCAGCATCGGCGACTTCGTCGTCAAGGAGCCCATGGTGCTGGGCCACGAGTCCGCGGGAACCGTCGTGGCCGTCGGCGCGGCCGTCAAGACGCTGTCCATCGGCGACCGCGTCGCCCTAGAGCCGGGCTACCCGTGCCGCCGGTGCGCCGCCTGCCTAGGCGGGAAGTACAACCTCTGCCCCGAGATGGTCTTCGCCGCCACCCCGCCGTACGACGGCACCCTGGCGGGCTTCTGGGCCGCTCCCGCGGACTTCTGCTTCCGCCTGCCGGACACGCTGTCCCTGCAGGAGGGCGCGCTGATCGAGCCGCTGGCCGTGGGCGTGCACATCGTGCGGCAGGGGAACGTCACGCCGGGTTCCAGCGTGGTCGTCATGGGCGCGGGACCCGTCGGCCTGCTGTGCGCGGCGGTCGCGCGCGCGTTCGGCGCGACGACGGTCGTCAGCGTCGACATCGTGCCGGCCAAGCTCGAGGTCGCGAGGCGTGTGGCCGCGACTCACACGTACGTGTCGCAGCGCCTGCCCGCGCAGGAGAACGCGGCCGCGCTGCTGGCCGCCGCGGGCCTGCCGGCGGGAGGCGCGGACGTGGTGATCGACGCCAGCGGCGCGGAGCCGTCCATCCAGACGAGCCTGCACGCCGTGAGGGTGGGCGGGACGTACGTGCAGGGCGGGATGGGAAAAGCCGAGATCACGTTCCCGATCATGGCGCTGTGCGCGAAGGAGGTCACGGCGAAGGGGTCGTTCCGGTACGGGAGCGGCGACTACAAGCTCGCCATCGAGCTGGCTGGGTCGGGGAAGGTCGACCTTAAGGCGCTGCTGAGCGACACGGTGCCGTTTGGGAGGGCGGAGGAGGCGTTTAAGAAGGTGAAGGAGGGGCAGGTGATCAAGATTCTGATTGCGGGGCCGAATGAGGAAGAGAGTGTCGCTTATGCGAGGGAGAAGGCTGCTGCTGATGCTGCCGCTGCTGATGATCCTGCTGCGAATGGCGTCAAGACAAACGGCGAGATGGAGGTCGTGATCCATCCGTCGACTAATGGCGAGGCGGCCAACCCTGAGGAGAAGCCTGAGGAGAAGGGCGAGGTCCCTTCGGAGCCGAAGGCAGAGGAGATGAGCGGATGTTGCTAAGCCAGTGTGTCGATGCTCTTTTCTTCACTCGAGGGACCCTTGGCTTGTGCTGATCTTCTACTGCGTTTGTCGTGTCTGTTGTGTTTTGTGGCTTTAGCGCGCTCTGCTTGCTCTGCTTGCTATATTTCGATGAGAGTTACTAGGTAGACTGGACTAGCCCGTTTATTGATGTCGTTTGAGAAATATACGTGTTACTCTTCTGCCATGCGCATTTCCCTTTTTCTTCCCCTCCCAGCCGTAGATCTTTCTTGATTGTTGTCTTCCTCGTCGCCGTTCACTCACAGCTATGTATGTGAGTAAATATCTTCTTCCAGCCTGGTATCTCACTCGGCTGCTGATGTCGTACACTCCTGTTCCGGCCTTGTTCAAGTCACCAACTGACAGCCATTTCCTTGCCATCGGTTTCGCAATGTTAGGGCTCTAGGTTAAGGAGTGACCCCTTTTCCGTCGCCGGCTGTCCGGGCATGGCCAAGTCGAGCTTCGGGACTCAGGAAACATATTCATGAACAACGATGGAATATCGGGTGAATATCCTTGGCATCTAGTTACTTCTACTCGCTGCCACAGGCGCGTCCTCACGTCTAAAACCTTTTTTCATCCCCTTCCAACCAAGTGACGGGATCATTATCACCACCACCACCGCTATCCACCCGCTTCCCTTAGCCTCACCTGACAAATACCGTCTCCCCGCTCGTTAGATGGAATCTAGTAGGAGGGCGTCCGTATCCTATGAAGAAGAACCATCATGTTAGCTAATGTTATTTTCCCTGAAAAGATAGGTATGTATCCTCAGGGGTAAAGGGCCAGGTACGGGAGCCAACTAGCAGGGAAATTACTCCCGAAACGGGGACTAAGGGGAAGAAGTGAACTAGCTACATACCAATTTTACGGCGTTGACACCGGTACGCCAGGACACCGCCGACGACCAGCAAGACGCCGCTTATGGTACCGGCGACAATCCCAACTACCTTGGCGATATTATTACCACCACCGCCACCACCACCACCACCGTTTCCGTTGCTGCCACCGCTCGGTGCGCCACTCGCCGAGGAAGCGTTCGCGCTCGGGCTTTCTGGATCTGGCAGGGCTGGGGAAGCACTCCCTACGCTATTCTCATCTGATGGTGCTGGGGCTGACGGCGCCGGCGGCTGCGAGACAGGAAGGCGCGGAAATTCCGTGACCGTTGTCAGCGTCGTGCTAGTCGGCTGCTCTTCCGTCGGCCTCTGCGGCGGTGTCGTCTCTGGGCTTTCTATCGTCTTCGTCGTCGTCTTCTTGTTGCTGTCCCCGCCGTCTATCGTCGTTGTGGCTTCGCTAGGTGCTGCGCTTGTCTCGGTTGGCGGTTCGTCGGTCTGCTGGGTTTGAGGGCCGTAGGGATTACTGCCACCATCACCGGGACTGCCGCTGGGTGTAGTAGGGGCGACGCTGGTGGTAGTCTTCCCATTGCCGCCGCTGAGGATCGGGAAACCGACGACGATGCCGCCGGTGATAGAAGGGTCGCTGTTGGAGGTGCCGTACACCGAGGGCTTCATCCAAGTGGTGTCGGCCGTTGGCAGTTCCGTGATATAGACTGTCGACGGAGCCGCCCCGCAGCTCAGGCTCGTGAACTTTTCTCCGTCTGACCTCTTCCATATCGCTTTCGTGCAGGCCACAAGGTTTTCTTGGAAGGGCAGGGGACTGTGAGGCTCCAAGGCTCAATGTCAGGCACTAATCATAGATAGGTCGGTAGGCGGGTAGGTAGGTGGGAAATTTGAGGGTCTGGAAGAAAGAAAGAGGAGGGATGACGAACCAGTCCAGCCTCGCGAGCTTTCTAAACCTTCCCTTCCGCAACTGTTCTTCCACAATCCCGAGCTCATCCACGGGCCTCGGCCCTACCTCACATCCATGCTTACACTCTAGCTCGTCGTAGCACGATCCGACAAGTCCGCACCTGGAAGCTGGATCCGAGCCCCTCGAAGGACCCCTGCCCAGGGGTTCAGCAAAGAGGGGACCATGAAGCCCCGGCTTGTCCTGACCATACGGGCCACGTGCAGCTGCCGAAACCAGAGCAGCGTCGCAGATGCCCCAGACCCTGCGAGCCTCGTCCGTCAGACAGCCCATCCCCGGCGGTGGGAAAAAGGGCCTCTGAGGGTCCCCGTCGATGAAGCCGCATGTGGACGCCGCCGTCGGAGTAGGCGGCTGAGGCTCGGTGGCCGTCGTGTCGGAGGTCTGGAAAGAGTAGTAAACGCTAGAGGACGTGGAGGAAGTCCAGCTCCCAGTTGCGGATCCAGGGGTCGTCGTCGCTGTGGCTGAGGCTTCCTTCGTCGCCTTTGCCGAAGTCTGCCACTGAGGTACCACTCTTGTCAGTAGATTACTGCCAGCCGCCTCGTCTAGGAGGTCCTTCAGCTTTCCATCGTCCGTCCCCGAAGCGAAGCTCTCGGCTTCATGTGCTGATGACAGCAGTGCAGGTCCACAGAGCAGGGCTAGTGCTAGTGGAAAGAGGAGGAGGCGAGGGGCTAAGCTGGAACAGGGGCGGCGTCCTGATACAGGGTTCTTAGTATTAGCTCCCATCATGAAGGGTCCTTGTCATGATAGTAGTGGTCACACATATCGAGAGAGGAAGTGGAATTGGGGGAAGAAAGAAGCCCAGCAAGGAAGAAAGCACACCCCAAGTAGAAGAAAGAAAACATCGACTCTGGGTACACATACATCATGTTACTGCCGCTGACAGCGGCCAGTGCCTCTTGCCAACAAACGAGTCCCCCCACTAGTTGCGTAGGTAGGTAGTTGTTGTCTCCATCATGGCGAAGCAGAAGAGAGCGAGTTGTCGAGGTACATACGAGCGCCAATCTGGAGCAAACGACCGAACTCCTTGCTTGCCTTAGATGTCTTCCCCGTTTGTTTATCACTTGCGCATATTCTTGAGCTGAATTTACCAGGTGCTGTGTGTGCAATTCAGAATGATGATTATCCCCTGACTTGTTTGCGTACCCTCCACGGTCGTAAGGACAGCAAGCAGATCGCTCAGTTGTGCTCTGTCGTGCTGTTCACTCGATCACTCCTCACCTAGAATTCGGTGGGTTCCCCCAAACGCACTCAGAGCCAGTGCCACCAGGAGAGAGTGATTTGGCAGGCTCGGGCAAACATTCCCCATTACCTCGTCATCCACACAATCTGTTTGCTACCCCGACAGAGGGCAACAGATGCCCCTGAGAGCACAACACGCTGTCGGTCCGGTTGACAGGTAATTTGCTAGTACGGTCCGCTCACGGCGCCATCCCGAGCCATGTCGCCGAAGGGTCGAAGCGGCCTCCTCCTCCGGGAACCTCTTCTACCATGGTCGTCACCTTCAAAATCACACTTGCAACTGCGAAGGAACGAACGAGAACAGGTTCCGATCCCGAACAATACGCCCTAAATTCGACCCGATATCTACCTGTCTATCCCACCTCCTTTTTTTTCAAAGATCACATCACTTCTTAACCCCCCTAGCAATATCCCTCTCGATCCTCCTCCTCTTCTCCCTCAGCCCCTCCGCCTCCGCCTCTCTCTTTTTATTGCTGTACTCCATCTGCTCGAACAGCCTGCGCTTCTTCTTGCTCAGCATTCCCTTGGCGCGCTCCAGCGCCTCGGCCTCTTCCTTGGCTTTCCGCTCCAACGCCCTGCGAGCCTCTTTCTTGGCCTTGGCAGCCTTCGAGTCTTCTTGGGTAGATGATGATCCCTGAGAAGGCTTGACGGCCTGGCCGGAGAACTCGGCCTCCAGCTCGTGCTGCCGCTGCCGAGCCGCCGAGGCTTCTTCCTCATCGGCAGAGTCCTCGTCGGCGGCGGCGACGTCTTCGCCGTCCGAGAACCCGCCAAAGGCATCCTCGCTGTCGTCATCCTCGTCATCTTCGTCTTCCTCCTCGTCAGAGTCACCAGCGATGTCCATGCCGCCGTCCTCGCCACCCGCAATCGCCTTGACAGCGAGGCTATCCCCCTCTTCTTCGTCCGCATCACTCTCCTCATCCTCCTCATCCTGTTCACCTTCAGCCTCATCCTCGATATCGCTGTCACCCCTCAACTTCTCCGCCTCGGTCTGCTGCTCCTCCAACGGCACCGTGGGGTCGTACTGGCCCGCGCGCGCGGCGACGAACGGACTCAGGTGAGGAGGCAGCTGCGCTCCGGGGGCGTACTGGTTCGGCTCCTTGAGCTCCTCGTCGTTGACGCTGTCCCACACCCACTGCGGCTGCACGTATATCCTCCCGGGAACTCTGCGACCGGGAATGATCTTCTGTGACGTCTGGTTGTCCTCTTCATCCTGTTCTGGAACGGCGGTGGGGAGCGGCCGGTCGACGATCTGGTGCGTGATGGCCGGGTCGAGCTCGTCGGTGGTGAACGCCCCCTCGCCGAGGACCTCGTCCCACCCGATGCGGCGGCAGCCGAAGGCGCGGAGGATGAATTCGAGGGATTGGCGGGGAGTTTCACGGGAGAGGAAAATGGTGCACTTGGAGAACAGGGCCGAAGGGTCTGATGAGCTGTACGACGGCTGTGGCAGGACGTCACCGCCGGGAGCTGCGGGCTCGAACTTGTCGATCGCGTCGTTGGCAGGCTGTTCCGCCTCCTCTGTGTCATTGCCGTTCATGACGGCTTTAGGCTCCTCCTCGTTGCCATTGGTTTTTTTGTCCTTGTCTTCTCCCTCTCTCAGTTCTCGGACCAACTTGTTCACCTCGGCCTGCACGGTTGGGTCGGGGCCCTTCTCAGTGAGAGCAGCAGTAGCGGCACCATCCTCAATCGCCTTGGATTGGCTCTCCGTGCCATTCCCAAGCAGTCCAGCACCCTCAAGCGTAAAGGCAGCCAGGTCCGCGCCCAAGTCGTCCTTGGCGGTGTCGAAGCGCGGCGGGTACTTGAGCCCAATCGACGTGTACAACCGGAAGTTGACGAAGCCCAGCAGGGTCATGTAAAACTCCACAAAGGTGCCCATGATGCGGAAGTCGATGTCGCCCACAACGCGCTGGTTGAACTTGTACGGAACCAGCCACAGCACGTCCTCGCCCTGGATCGACGCCTGGTAGTAGATCCCCTTGATCGACAGGAACGACTTGCGCAGCGCGCGCGCCGCGATCAGGTAGTGCTGGAACTCGAGGCACAGCCTCTCGCAGCGGGCGACCATGCGGGCGGGGACGGCCGTCGTGGCCGGCAGGTTCGCGAACAGGAACAGCATCGACAGGCAGTCGTCCAGGTCGCGCAGGGCGTCGACGAAAGTCGGGTAGCGTTCGCGGATGACGTGATCGAGCGTGTAGCGCGGCTTTCCCGTCTTCTCTGGCCTCGCGGCATTGCTCTCCAGGCGCTTGGCGTCCGAGACGTCGCCCCTGCCGAGGGCCTTGGAGATCTTCTTCTCGAGGGCCTTCTGGTCGCGGAAGCGGGCCAGGAGCGGCTCGTGCAGGAGATACTGAATGTCCTTGAAGTAGTAGAAGGTCGTCGACGCCGATGCGGACTTGGTCACCTTTTTCTTGTCCCGAGGCTCGCGAGGGTAGATGCCCTTCCAGATGCAGAGTTTGCGGAAGTCAGCGAGACTGATCTGAAGCTTCCGGATTGCTTGGGTTCGTGTGATGTAATTCTTGGCCGCGCCGGCCTGGCCTTTCTTCTTTAGCCGACCCATTTTTGTAGACTATTCGGGTGAGAGTGTTTGGGAAAACGGAACGGCACCAATTGGTCGTCCTTCGAGAAGGAAGGCGAATAATAGGAGGCTGGCTCTGACCTCGCACACCGATTTCTTGCGATGTTGCGCTCTGCCATGAAGTGGTGGGGCAGAAACTTTTTTCCAGCAGGAAACTTTTACTGCCTGCCTTCACCGCCAAATGCTATCGATATCTGCTAGAAGTGGGGACGGCATATCGACCACTACTTCATCCTCCTTATTGTCGTCCTTGATGAAGATGAGAGTCGGCGATGACACGGTGAATTTTCTCTCCCCTTCGTCCAGACGTGATTCACTGGGGAAGATACAGTAGGTTGAGTGGAGCCGTTGAACTTCTTGGGGGATAAACTGGGCGATTACGTCGTCAGGTGCGGAAATATAGAACGCGGCGGCGGGCTCCTCGCCTGTTGCTCTTGCCATCGTAACCTGTCTGCCACCTTTCTCGGTTGTACTTACATGTACTCTCCCTAACCTAGTGCGCCGTTCAGTCCGGTGGTTCTTTCCTAATGTGCTCAGCCAAGCTCGATAAGGAGGCCGAAACCGAATCTTGGAACTTTCCACCTCTACCGTGACGGAAGTGGCTCTCCAACAAGCATAGATGTATATGACATCACTTCCGTCGCAGAACTTCCAACCAATCCCCCGAAGCCTCGACAATGCAATTATAAGGTGAAGATGGTTGAAACAAGACGATCACAATTGCGGCACGCATCTCTCGCCAGCCAAGCAAGTCCTTCAAGATGGACGACAAAAGCCCTCCTCAGCGGCCCGCCGCTGCGTCTGATCCTTCGTCTGAGCGAGCTTCGAGCCCCGCAGCGACGAGCCCGGCAGCGATAACCCCCACGACGAACAGCCCGACCTTGATAGGCATGCCATCATCATTCAAAGCGGTGGACGTCCGGCCGTTCTAGCTCCACCGGCAACTTCCCGACTTTCATGCCATCGAGCAGTGCATGAGGTCCTCGGTCTTCGTCTCGATAGATGTCGAAGGGGTGGAGGGCCGGGCCCGGGGTGTCACGGAGGTCGGGATCGCCATTTCCCTCACCCCTAAACTCTCGCCAGGCCTTTGCTGCGTGTTCAAGGACGACGACAGTGTGCATGACTTGGACGACGTAGTTGCCGCGTACGAGATCGGGGTGTACAGCATCCGCGTAAAGGGCCGCTCCCAAGCCCAAGGGTACGAGGAACTTCGCTACGGCGACGTGGTTCACATGGATGTCTCTGGGCTCGAGGACCGGCTCCAAACCACGCTCAAGCAGATCAAGCACCAGTGCCCGGGCCTGAAGATCGTTCTCGTGGGCTGCGCTATGAATAATGAATGGTTGACGCTGGACCACCTGTTTCCGCGCATCCTCCCGCACCTTGACGCCTGGTTCGACATCCAGTAGGTCACGAGGGCGAAGTTCATTGCGGCGCTCGGACTTCACGCCCCGTTTGAGGGGATCATCTCCCTGGCGTACGCGATGCTGTCGCTCGGGTTCCAGACGAACTACTCCATGTAGCAGCCCTGCGGGAAGCACTCAGCCGGCATGGATGCCGTCCGCGCGCTCGCTACGCTGCACGTCCTCCTAAGCGACCAGCAGGAGTGGAAGATTGTGCGGCCTAAAAATGAATATCAGTACATGGGATCCTCGATAGCCGTTCCTAAGAAGAAGCTACAGCATCCCTTCGTCGCCAAGCTGTCGATGCGGGACGGGTCACGTCTCCACGCTGAGATAGCTGAGCCATGTAAATTTCTTACGATGATTCTCCAGCATTTCTGCACGCCACCCGTCGCTATAGCGACTTGTCCAAAAATACTACGGGACAATACAAGCCCCGGAAAAGAAGAAGACGACCACAACAACGGGCAGAGCGGGACGAGAACCCACGGCTTCTTTTCTGTGAGAACAGATAACGACCTGGTCAGGTTCGTCAGCGAGCTCGACGGCGCATCGCTGGTAGACGGCCAGGCTCCTATCAAGGTGGAGAAGTACGTTCTGCCTTCCTCCTCCCCATCTCCTGAGTCAGATGATGAAGCGGGCCCAGCCGCCAAGAGGCGCAAAACGGGTACCACGAGTTACCAACCCGTCGACGGCAACGACAAGGGAAAAGAGGCCATTGCCGTCGACCTTGATGCCATTTTCGAAGGGGATAGCCTCGGCTTGTTCTTCAGCATGGAGTACGAAGAGCGGGGAAGGCATAGAACAGAAGTGGTAGAGGGAACGTACGGAGAGGAAGGAGAGGAGGGAGGGGACGGCCCCGAGAGAAAGCACAGAATTCGAGGCAAGCGGAAGAGAGGGCAATTATTACGGAAAGAAGAAGTACGTCAAGGAGAGGGAGTCCGGATCGGAGAATGCAGAGAGGAGAGGGAGGATAGAGCGGAGGGACTGGAGGAAGGGCCGTTGAACGAGGGAGGAGGAGCAAAATCCGGTCAGCCGGGAGAGAAGCTGACCGAAGAGGACGGAGAGTTCGTCCCAACGAGCGAGGAGCCCGTCCTGAAGGACGAGCCCTCAGACGGATGCACCGACTGTGCCTGAGCACGAGTTTTCCGAGAAGAATTGCGGAGATTTTTGCTAGTCTTGCCATGGAAATAAAACATCATGCACGTCACCACAGTACCGTACCTACCTCCTCATCCACGCTGGCCGAGAAGGTATTCAGAATCGGCCTTTTTCAGAATTCTCACCTGATGTACCATGGAACGCACAGTGAATATACTCTCGTGGACTTTGTGTGGATAGTAATAGATACCTATGGTGGTATTTTAGTAAATAAAGACGAGATCCAAATCTCCAAAAATGTTCAGGGGGTATCAAAATTCCCAGCCATGTGTGTGTCTGTGAGTGTGTTGATTACAAGAGACATAATAGCCCAAAACAAGAAGGGAAAAAAAGACAGGACAAGAAAGAAAAGGTACCTAGACAAAAGGGAAGGTAACATGGTAAGTTCGTGGACAACGGACGACCGTCGGCCAGTCAGTCAGTCAATCAGTTAGGTCGGGAAAAATCCAAACCACACGCTGCCCGGCCCATATTTGGCAAATATGCCTGCCTGCCTGCCTGCCTGCCTCTGTTTGCTTGCGAAGACTGGAAGAACAATCGATAGATATCAGTCGATGTCGAGGGCGACGTCGACATCGATATCGACGTCGACGGCCTGGCTTAGCCTGGCCTGGCCTGGCCTTCCTCACCTCACCTCACAACCAAAGCAACCAGCGAACCCCCGCCACAACCCCCCTCCCCACCCCCAAAAACACCCTCGCAACAACGACCATCGCCCAAACATACCACATGAACCCCACAAGCGCCCACTCGACCGCCAGCCACCCTGCCCTCCTCACCCACCTGAACCGCCTCCTCCGTCTCCTCAACAGCTTCTCGATAACATCCACCACCCTCTTGACCTTCAGCCGCTGCCCGTCCACCAAATCCCTCCCCATATCGTCCGCCTCGTCCGCGGCGGCCCTGACGAGGCTCGACAGGTCGACGGCCACCCGCGCGCGCACCTCGTCGATGCGGCCCAGCGACTGCGGCGCGGCCCTGTTCGCGAAGGCGTCGGACTGCGCGCTCCACTGGCGGGCCGAGCGGCGGATCGCGAGGGTGGCCTGCTGGGCGGCGAGGCGGTGCTGCGTCGTCAGGGGGGGCAGCCGGCGTTGTTGGAGAGGAGGCATGGGCATGGGCCCCAGTAAAGGCTTGGAAGAAGATGAAGTAGTGGTAGTAGTAGAAGCAGAAGAAGGGGTGCCTATTGTGGGTGGTGGTGATGGACGCAGGAGGCGCGGTTCGGCGGCGCGACGGGCGATTTCGGACGCGAGAATGCCGGAGGACAGTATGTATGCCCTCAGACGCGCGACTTCGCGCCTGTCAAGGCTGTGGCGCGGCGGGCCGGAGGCGAGGGGGTGTGTGCGGTCCGGGAGGGACGTAACAGCAGCAGCAGCAGACGCAGCGGACGAGAAGACCCGAGACCCTGCTGTGCCTGTGGGGTCGACGACAGAGCCTTTCCTACCGTTGGCCAGTTGGTTCTTGTTCTGCTGCTGCTGCTGCTGCTGCGCGGAGCTGCGTTTACGCCGGCGCGTCGTCGTGGATGCGAATGCCAGCCCCAGCGCTGCAGCGGAGCCTTCCGTCTCGGAGGCGTCTGCGCCAGTACCAGCACCACCACCACCGGCACCGCGGGCGGCAGCGACGGACCGTGACCGCGACCGCGACCGTAGACGGTGGGGGCGGCGCACGGGCGATGCATTGGCGGACGCCGGTGATGACGCGGTCTGGACGTCGATGCGCGGCGGCTTGAGCATGTCGAAGCGCTGGGAGCGGCGGCTGGGCGGGCGAGAGAGAAGAGAAGAGTGGGGTGGTGCGAGGAGGGAGTTGCTGTCCTGCCTGCGGTGTTTGCCCCCGCCTGCTGACCCTCCTCCAGAAGCGACGGCGACGTCGCCGCTGTTGGAGAAGTGGTGGAAGGGGGGCATGACGTCCAGTAAGTGCTTAGCACCGCGCTTGACGGTGCCGCCGGTACGGCTGACGGCTGACGCGAGCGGCAGGACGACGGGATCGCGGCGACGACCCCTAGTCGCCTCCGCAGCCGCCGCAGCCGCAGCATCCGATTCGTCCTCCAGGCCTTGGTCCGAGGTGTCGGATGCTTCACTGTCGTCTTCGTCTTCGCCTGCTTCTTCTAACTGCTGCTGCTGCTGCTGCTGCTTGTCTGTCGGCTCCGACGACCCGCCCCGCCAGATCAGCTCGCTGACTTTGGAGACGCCTGACCTCAGTACTGTGTCGATGCGCGGGCCTCTGCTTAGCAGCCCCCTCAGTCCGGACGACGAGGTCGACTCCTCGGATGAAAGCTTGACGCTCCCGTGGGTGGTGGTCGTCCTGAGGGCGTGGCTTTCCACGCCGGAACCAGTCTTGGCGGTGATCCTCTGCGCCGGCGACGCAGCAGGCGGTCTCCTCCTCCCAACCGCTGGCGGAGGAGAGTCGAGCAGTGACCCAGAGGCAGGCGCAGCCTCGGAATCGTCGGCAGTGAGCTCGCCCGCGTCCCTGGATCGCATATTCGTGCGCTCGCGCTCGCGATCTCTTTCTTCCCCGCGGACCCTGCTCCGATCACGTAGTCGCGCCTTCACGCGGCTGAACGGGTTTCGGCTGGGCGACACGGCCCTGCTAGGGGGTGGCGACAGATCCATGCCGATCGGCAGGACGAACCCGCCGGTATCGATGCGTGCCGATGACGGCCCGCCCTCGCCGCTCACGCCCGTCATCACGGGCCGCAGCTCCGGGGAGCCCGGCACGGAGGAGTCGTAGTCGATCGACAGACGGCGGCCGATGTTCGGCACCTCGAGGCTGTCGCGGCCAGTGCCGGGGCTAGCCGGTGATCCGGGGCCAACCGCCATGGCGGCAGCGGCGGTCCTGTCGAAGCCCAAGCCGCCACTCCCGCGCGACGGCCTCGTACGGCTGTTCGTGCGGCTAGGCGCTGCAGAAGCCGAGGGCTTCAGGCGTTCGGGGGTCATTAGACCCCCTGCCGGTTTCGGCTTCTGGGTCGCCGGGGCCCCCGCGCGAGTGGCAAGAACTGCATGGGCCGATTCCGGGGAGTCGAGCGCTCCTTTGAGCGGCTGCGCGTCGCCACCACCATCTGCCCGCTCCTTCGCGATGAGGTCCATCATGTGTTTGCTCAACGCGTCCTTGCCGTTCGCCGAGATCGTGCCCGACCGAGCCTGACGTGACGAACTACTCCGGTGCCGTCTAGGGCTGCGGTATCCGCGGTGGCGGTGACCGCCGTTGCGCCCATGGCCGTCGCTGCTGCTGCTGTCTGAAGACTCCGAGATCGAACCCCGCCTCCCGGTCGCCGCTCGAAGGAAGTCGTGCGGACTAGCGACGGAGCTTCTGTTTCGTTGGTGCATGCCTCTCATTTCCTGTAATTTCTGGCGGGCTCGCTCCCTCGCCGTGCTGACTCCAGGCTGCTGCTGCTGCTGCTGTTGCAAATCTGGTTCCCCCTTTGGTTGATGTATTCTCCCTCCCGGGTCGCCGCCATGCGATATCGACGACGACGGTTGATGATCCGACGCAGAAGATGCGCCAGCGTCGTCCCCAAACGGAACCTGCTTGATCGATTCTGGAGCCAGAGCCATAATAGAAGCGTTCGTCGCAGCTCCGGTCACAGAGCCCGTGCCGCCACCAGTGCCGTCCGTCTGTCGCGAGAGCGGCCGATAAAGCTCCGGGTCCTGCGGGAACACGCGGTGCCAGTTGCGGTCTTCAACCGACTTCTTGTTGTCGTCCTGCTCCAGCCAGTGCACGTCGGCCAGCAGGTCTGCCGGGTGGATGACCCAGTCGACGCGGGGCCGCTTTGATTTGCTGGCCTGGCCTCCCCCGCCGCCAGCAGGGGTCGCAGAGGACGACAACATCGACGGAGGCGAGATTAGCTGGGCCCCGAAGCCCTCCACTCCCATGCCGTCTTCAGATGGTTCAAACTGTGGTAAGGGAGTGGAGCCGGGGATCCTGTTTTGGCCGGTAGCCGTCCAGCTCGCTACTTGGTTGACCCAGTCCGTCACCATGGCCACGTTGCCGAAGCCCTGGTCGATGCCGTTGATGACCTTCCTTTCTCTCGCACGAACCTTGCGGTTCCGGATGAACTGCAGCGGGTTGTACTCCCGCCCCAGCTTGACCATGATCTCTCCGCCGAAGTATGGGGGCTCTCTTCCGGAGGTAGGTGACGAAGGCGGGCTGCCCGCTGTGCCAGTCCGCGAGAACTCCGGCTTGAGTGGCGGGACCAGATCTAGCACGCGCCGGTACTGGGCCAACAATTCGAGGTAGGCTTTCGCATTTTTCGCTCGGTCCAGGGTCGACTGTGAGAAGTGGTACCTAAAGCTCCCTCCGGCGTCCCCTGGCCCGCCAACGCCAACACCCAGCCCAACGCCAGTATCGAACGCCCCGTGCAGTGGACTGGATATCCTCTGGCCCAGCGATGGCCTGCCGGGCTTGGGCGACACTGTTCGCGAGGTCCTCCGCTGTTGCTGGAGGTGCTGCCTAAGACTTCCTCCAACTTGCGGGGTGCCGTCCGGCAACGGCGCCAGCCTCGGCGGGATAGGTTGCGACACGTTTCTCCGCGCGGCCATCCGCCGAGACTCGCTGAGGCTCAGAGCCATGTTCACGATGAGCGCTGGGTCCATCTCCATACCGGCGTTCGGCCGGGCGAGCGGAGAGAGGGTCAGTGGTGAGGCGCCAGTTGCTGGTGCTTGAACGGCCGTCGCAGGACGGAGGTGTCGATGGCTGAAGTCCTCGCGCGCGATCCCTGTCCCGTCGTGGCTTGCCCTATGTGGCATACCAGCCGATGCCATCCTGGTCATGGCCGCCGTGGGCTGTGTGCCCAATGTCTCCTGGCTCCGCACGGCGGCAGGCGCGGCAGATATGTGTTGCCCAGGCTGGAACCCCGCCGGAGACCTGTCGCGGCGCAACGATGTCGGATCTCGCGATCGATCGGCGGCCGCATTCGCGGGTGAGCTCGAGCGATGGAGCTTTTCAGACGTCGGCATAAGGGAGTTTCTTTGTGGAAGGGATGATACAACCGCAGTGGTTTCGCCCAGGTTCTGTCTCCGACGTTGGTGGCCAGTGTTGCGCATGTCCTGCTCTTGCGGCTGCCCCTGCCCCTGCCCCTGCGTTGACTCGTCGAACAAGGCATCGGAGAGGAGAAACCCACCGCCCGCCCTGTTCTTGCGCGAGCGGACGCCATGATTGCCAGGTCGGCCGCCGAGAGTGTTCGCGCCCGCGACGGGGGGCCCGTCTTTGGGTCTTTGGATCGGGGAGCGAGGAGAGCGGGTTGTTGGCAACGAATCGTTCGTCATAGGGGTGTCTAGGAACGGGCTCGAGCTCCTGGCCGACGGAAGCGCAGCCGTCGCCGGTGTCGCTGTCGTTGTTGTCGGGCTTGAATCCGGAGGGTCAGCCGAATGCGGCGGTGGTGGTGAATGCGAATGCCTGTTTAATCTGGTCGCATTGTTGTCCGAAGGATGAAGGAGTCGCTGTGGTGGTTGTTGTGTGTAACTTTGCTGATGCTGCTGCTGATGCTGCTGTGGTTGGAGATGAGGTAGTAGATGGCCAGCATCCTGCTCCGTCATCGCGGCCTGGCCAACGCATCCACGGTTGCGTTTATCCGGACGTGATGTCCTGTGCTGCTGTTCACATGCCAGGCCGGGCTAAACCCAGTGCTGCGTGGAGTGACGGAATCGATCGAAAGATGGCGCCAAAAAGAAGCAGCTGGCAGGGAAGCAGCAACAAGGGAGCAGTAGCCGGGCAGGCAGGCAGCTGCAAGGATCGAGCTAGTGTAGCTAAAAATGACACTCAAAAATTTACCGTTGGGTGTCTGATGTCGCAAAAAAAAGAAAGAAAAAAAAAGACTGACTGGAAGGATGCAAGCAATGGATGGCGTTTTCTGTGTTGGTCCGGTGACCTTGCTCAAGATTAAGGGAGACTAATAGGGCAACCGCAAGAATGTAGCAATTATCATATGAAGAAAAGCGAATAAAGAAAGAAGCAGGAAAATGGTCCAAAGAAAGCCAACCAGATCAGTCGTCAGTCCAGCCAGCCTCACCTTTCGCGCGTGAGGGAGGGGCTGTCCTGCTCTGTGCTCGCTACAAAAGCATTGAAGCGTTCAAGCGTTGACGTGTCGGGTAGCAGAGTCATCAGCGCGCTGTGACGCCCGAGCACCACCGAGGCCCCTGTGATTCGGCGGATGGATTTGCAAGTCTTCGGGAGCCCCCGCCGCCAAGAGAACCAACCAAAGGCGCGACAGCTCTGCCAATTCCTCTGCCGTCTGCCGTCCTCAATAGGTCATCCTCCTGCCAATGCCGGTGACGGGGGATACCGGCGCGGCCATCAGCGTGAGCTTCATGCATGTTCTGGGGCCGATCGGATGGCAACTTGACCGGCAACACACAGCACTCACTCCTGATCCCTCGGCTCTCTCCTGACTCCTGTGCCCAAGGGTCAATCCCGGGAGCGATCTGAGCTGCCGCTCAATTCGGTCGGACGCACAGTCAGTCGGCAGTTTTGGCGCATTCCATGTGATCTGCGCTACTCTAGATCAGCCGTAAATGGCTGTGAGAGCTAACTACAGCCAGCAGTCAGCCTCAGGTCTAAATGCCGTTAATCCGTCAGTTCCGCCAGCACAGCAGTCTGCTGGCGGTCGGTCTCCTGACTCCAGACTTTGGGGATCACTTGGCTCTTGCGCGTCTCAAATGACCACTGAGAGAATCCGGCTTCAGTGTTGATTTCGCCCAACCACTTATTCAGCAGCCGTCGACGACGGGACAACATTACCTACGCCTTAGTTACCAGGCACGCGACACTCGTTTGCGCCTGAGTCGGTGGTGATGAAAACATCTCGTTCATCTCATCAGTAACGACCGCAGTCGTGATGGGATGGTTCTAGCCACGTATTCCACCTCTGATATCAGTACAAGATCAGAGTAGCTTCAAAAGTCGCTTCGTCTATCTATCTCATCCTGCGCTTCCTCTTCAAAGGCGATTCCTCATGCTCCAGTTCATCCGCGGTCGCATGGGCGATGAAGTCATCTCTAATTTCCCCTCCGCCGTTCTCCCGTTAAAGCCCACCAAGTCCACTCGAACTAGCGTTTGAACAAATGCGGAACGACTTCCTTGGTCATTCACCCTAGTCTTCCTTCCCTTCTATACGGATACGCCTCAAGGAATTCAGAGCTACTCAGACATCATCGCACAGACCTTGCGTAACAAGCCGTTACCCCCTGTGCATTGTAAAGATCTCACAATCAGTCTCCATCAGTCCACCCCATCAGAATCCCGTAGCCACTGCATCCACGATCTTCCCCTTTCTTTTCGCCCGAGACAAGGAGTGAACATCCTGGCCCAAGCGGTGTGTGGACAAGGCCACAACAGACAATTTCTCAAGCCCTGACGTCGAAAGCGCGCCTGGTTTTCCTGGCTTCGGTGACGACAGAAGCCAATAACGCGGACAGGTTGGATGGTTGGTCGCGACGCTTGGCAATCAACCTGAAAACAACCAACGGAAGTTGGTGAGTGTCAAGTTCCCATTAGTATCCGATCGAGCGGCCTTCCCTCCGGAGCTTCTTGTCCGAGGATCGTCAGCGATGTCATCCATCCATTCACCTTTCTTGCCCTGGATGCCCCAAATACTGTTAAGGAACAAGATCCCGGATCGAGAAAATTGCTTGGTTTGCCCAATATCATGCCCCGAAGAGGACTTCGGACGATTCCTGTATCTGGAAACACACTTCTCAAAAGCCCCGTCCCCGTGAGGAGGTGAACCAGCCTCAGTCTACGGGCGGTCAAAGTCGACCGACTTGAGAAGGGATTTGCATCGTGTGGCTCGTGTTCTTTGCATTAGCCCAAGGTTGGCGGCGCTATTTTCAGGGCAAACCAGCCAAACAGCGAAGAGATGAGCATGGCAGCGCAAATTGGAATGCCATACGGAATAAAACAACCAAAAAGGTGGTTTGCCCGCCATGTGGCGAACGTTCCATCGATGATGTATGTCTCGACTGTTTTTGACGATCCTGGAGCGAATGAGAGAGCTTCGTTCGAAGAGCACCCCTGTGCTATGTCGATCGGACGTGCGTTCTTGCGGGGTTCGCAACGGCGCGCCGATCTTAAGGTTGCCGGGATGGCTGTGCCGTCCCTGGCAGCACCAACATGTGCCGACGAGGAGCCCCCCTGTCCCCTAGCATCATCCCGTCTTTGGTCACGCTTGTGTTCTCAAATCTTGGAATTGTCCAACCTCCAAGACCGCTTTGCCCCTGGATCTCAGGACCCCTGACCATCGGCACAACCCTACCTGCCTCCCTATCTTCCTAGCCTTGCTGGCCTTGTTTGCTTGCTTGCTTCCCGGCTCAGCCAGCCAGCCAGAAACCAGAAGCCACCAGCCACCGCCTCCCAGCTCTGTAACGCCACCCTTCGCGATCCAATGACGGAGATGCCTTGCCCCCCTGGATCCCTCTGGAGCCTCTTGCCCAGGCCGACGATGTAGCCGGCTCCAGCTTCATGCAAGCCCTCTCTGGCCCTCTCCTCTCCTCGTGGGGACCATGGCGATAGACCGACACGGGGGACGGACGCCTCAGCTCGTCCTCATCATACCAGGAACCAACGCGCGAAACAAAAGACCTCCGCATTGCCCCCTCAGCTGAGAGTTGATGACGATCCCTCTCTTCCGCGCCGTCCTTGACGAATCACTTTTGGGGAAAACCAGTGACGATCATTATTCTTTTCGCCTCCTTGAATCCTTTTGCTTCCAAGCCCCATCAATCAGTTGTAGCCCTCGCGTCCTCTAATCTCCCCCCCAACGCCTCACGGCCTCAGAGCGATGCGCCTCTTGCCCAGCCCCTAGCCCTAGCCTACCCGCTGCCGCTCACGGAGAAGATGTAGTCCACGATGACGTCCAGGTGTAACGTCGCTGACATGACGCAGACGCCGGTGAGTCTAATTAGTGTCTTGGTCGACCCAACGAGCCAACCACGGTGTCGACGCGACGCCGGGTTGCCTCCGAGCTTCCGGGAAGTTGGACCAGGAGGGGACTCACTCAGGTATGACGACGGACCTCCGAGCTCCATAGTCCGTACCCTTGCCTCCTCCAAAGGCCAGACCACGATGCTGTTCTCGAGTATAAATATCAGGCCTCCAGTCCCGTCATCCGCCTCGTCGATTTCCTCATCATCATCACCACCATCACCAAGTCATCTACCTACAGCCTTAAGCCCTACGCTTACATGTACCTCCCACGTCGATCTCTCCACACGTAGTATCTCACTCGTTTCTCCACAAAAGCCGCTTCCATCAGCCCTCCCTAAGATGCAGCTCACTGCCGCGCTCGCTACCCTCTTCGCCGCCGGCGCCTTCGCCGTGCCCACGGCCCCGCTCGAGGACCGCCAGGCCTACATCCCATGCTCTGGTCTCTACGCCGCCGCGCAGTGCTGTGCGACCGACGTCTTGGGCGTTGCCGACATTGACTGCGGTGTTCGTATGTCATCCCCCCTTCACTGACCTCCTCTTCTCCCCTAAGATGCTCGCTACATACTTCAGATGCTGATCGATATATTCTTCCGCCCTCTGCCCAACTTACAGCCCAGGCCGTCCCCACCTCGGCCGACAACTTCAGCGCCATCTGCGCCTCGATCGGCCAGCGCGCCCGCTGCTGCGTCCTCCCGATCGTGAGTCTTACGTCCGCTGACTTCCGAGTCGGCCCTCCCCTGTATCTTTGTCAGACAGACCTGAGTGAGGACCCCGTCGCTAACAATTGCTCTCCCCTCTCACCTCAACAGCTCGAGCAAGGCATCCTCTGCAACACTCCCGCCGGCGTCGTCGACACCAAGAAGGTGTAGACTCGAACTCCCATCAAGAGTCGTGCTACGGGCCATGTCTATCCTAATGTATTTGTACTCTTGACGGCAGGCAAGGGGGATGATATTTCGATGACACCTAGGTAGCTGGGAGACGAACGGCCGCTGTAGTTGGTAGATGAGGGCGGCAATGGCGCGATCAAGGGGGGGATCCGTAGATACCCCAATTCACGGTGTCTCTGTATAGTATATATTCCGGCTTCGCAAAGAGTGTTGAACAAAAGGCAACAATATAGTTTTCACTATTGAAAGATGAGTGGAGATGTTTCCCTCCCCTACGAATATGGGGACGTATAACCGAGATGCGTATTGGCCAGACCTGAGCCATCTTTCACGTTCATCCAACCTATTCTCCATAGCCCATCACTCAGATCTACCTTAGAAAGGCTAATCCAATAATGAGATACCAGAAACAATAACAGTCATGTAGCCCAGCTTGCATGCAGAGGATTCTCAAAGTCTGGGAAATACCGCACATGGATATCTTTCACGTACGCCATCAGTTCCGGCTGTTCCTTGATCAGCTCTCTCGTGAACTCGTTCCTGTCGGGTCGTCATGAATTAGCTCTCGGACACTCACTCTTAGATCTCCTTCCCCATAGTACCAGTATAAGTACCTCCCACCTGTACAAGAAGATCCAAGAAAAAGGGGAGGAAACAGTGATCAAAGTAATTAGGAAAGTGTGGAATCACTCACGGTTTACAAGCCAATATCCCAGAAAGGTACCCAAACACCGCAAAGTCCGCCTCGGTAGGCTCCTCGCCGCCAAGGATCCAGAACGGCTTGCCAGCAGTTACCTCTGCCTCTGCCTCAGCCTCCGCCCCCTCCTCCCCCGAGCGCTTCCTCTTCTTGCTCGCCGCCTCGAACCCTGCCCTCGCGCTATCAGCCAACGCCCCGACGGCCTCCCTCCTCAGCTTCATCAGCTCCTCGCGCGAGTGCCTCCCCGTGCCCTGGAAGTACAGCATGAGGCGCACGAAGAACGACTTGATGAAGAAGCAGGCCACGTGGCGCACGCCCCAGGGCATGTAGCTGAAGGGCCCCTCGTCTCGCATGACCTTCCCGTTCTCAAACCAGCGCTCCCATATCTTTCAGACAAGTCAATTTTGTGAGACCCAAACGAAGGAATCATCATTGCAGCAGAGAGGATAGGGGGATATCTCGGAGAAAAAGAAAAAAAAAACTTACAAGGAAGTAGTACAGCCTCTCCTCCACCATGCTCCTAAGACAGAAATCTCGCGCTCGCTCGGCAGGCGTCAGGCCTTTGTCCAGATCCGGAAGCTTGCCCAGCGCGACGAGCCGGGCCGTCACGAGCGCGCTGTCGCCCATCAACTCGCCGCGGCGGACGCTCACGCTACCATCCTCGCCGGCACCGTCCCCGTCTCCGTCCCCGATAGCAGCAGCCGCAGGTGCGGTCAGATCTTCCTCGAAGCGCACGTAGGGTATCTTGGACTTGGGCGCCTCGCCCCGTGTCCCCGTGTCGGTCTCGTACGGAACACCGCCATGCCGGAGTCGGAAGTGAAGCTTGGCGGCGAAGGAGGAGTACGAGTACGACTTGTGGGTTCTGTCCAGTGTGAAGACGGTTAGGAATGGCGATTGTTGTGCTTTTGCGCCGTCCTCAGGTGCGGATGAGGCTTTTCCCGCCATGGTGAGTGTGGCCTCGTCTTAGATGTTAGAATATGGTGATGCGCCACGGAGACTCGAGGATACAATCGGTATCCTTTCAAGAGGCAAACAGCGGCGATTTCAATCAGGGCAAACCAGGTCTATATACGAAAACGTCTTGATCAAGCCCAAATCTGATGGCAAAGAAATAAAGTCGCAGGATGAAGAATTGAAGATGCGGGAATCAATTCGTCAAATGCTCATCACAGCTAACTTAACCCTTGCAGACGATGTTTCAGCCGCAGCGCCCCGACGCACTGCGGACGATCAGCCGCTGAACCGCTAGTCAAGAACAAGGCGAATGAGGCTAGCGGAATATGAGTGGCGTCTGCTAAAAACAGACACTCGGGCTGGTGCCTCTAAAACAATACCGATTCCTCTCTATCTATGGCAAAGATAGGGATAGCTAAAGTCGGAGAGGAAGTATGTAAGGTATAGAAGGCAATCATCCCTCTCAATCACAAGAGACTGTGTGCTCTTCTATACGGAGCGGAGAATGCTCTGTAGGGATGCCATCCGACTGAAAGAGAAAACCAAAACCCCCCGAAAAAAACAAATCACCTGGCGAAGAGAAGCCATCGCCTATGAAATGCAGTATCGCAAGTTCCCAGAAGTAATAGTGATCCGTACTTGCATCCACTCTTATCCCATCCCAACCAACACCCGTTAACAGTCGATATAACCAATAGAAAGGCTTCCCGCAATGCTATCAAAAAGCCAACAACCCCCAAAACAAAAAGAGAGATAGAGATAAAAACACCCGTAAAAGAAAACACCAGGACACACAGCTCAGAAGACCGTTACAGCGCTCACGAACCCATTCCTAAGCACCTCAAACACCAAACCGGGGAAGCCGTACAGCGTCGTGGTCGAGTTCTCGCTCCCGTCGACCTTCTTCCCCTTGCCCCCCAGTGCACCCGCCCCAGCAGCGGCACCACCACCACCACTAGCCCCAGCAGCGCTCGTTCCAGCACCACCACCAAATGCACCACCAGTGTCGCCCTCCCATCCACCAAGCAGCTCGATACTGCTCCCGGGACTATCGCCCCACCCCCTGTTCAGCACCATCCCCCTCTGCTGCTTCTTCGCCTCCGCCTCGGACGCATACGTCGGCTTCCACTCCTCCCTCAGCCTCTCCTCCGTCTCGGCCCACGGCGTCTCCGAGTTGCACGGTTTGACCGGGGCCGGGGCCGCTGTAGTACCACCAGCAGTAGTGCCGGTGCCACCCAGATACGCGATCTCCCACCTACACCTCCTGTGCCGGTTAAACGGATACGAACCCGGCACGTTCCCATGGAGAATGACCTTGGTGGCCACCAGCCTGTCCGCCGACCAGCACACCAGCTTCTCGGGCGGCGTGTCAGCCGGGTGCTGCTCCCCGGCCTGCTGGCGTTTCAGTACGGTGGGTGCCAGCCGAGACGCCGCCGTGGGCGTGGAGATGAGCACGTCGAAGCCGAGATAGAAGTAGTTCCAGAAGCACTCGCCCGTCATGCCGCCGGCGCCGCCGGCGGTGCCGCCGCCCGCGAAGTCGTCCTCGACCGCCTCGTCGCCGTCCTCGTCGCCGTCGCCATCGTCGTCGCCGTCCTCGTCCGATGCGGTGTTAGACAGGTCCGTGTCCGTGAGGTCGTCGCCTATCGCGCCCATGTTAAAGGCGCCGCCGGCGCCGCCACCACTGGATCCAGCCCCGCCTGGACGGAGGTCGTTAGGGTCTGGCCGACGCGTTCGGGAACTGCTCGCGGCGCGCGCACGGTGGATGTACATGCGCTGGTCGTTCTTGCGGTATATCGCGTCGGGGGCACCTAGCTCCGCCACCAGGTCCTGCGGGGTCGTGTCGCCGAGACGGATCCAAAAGCAGTTCGAGGCGGACCACTTCCGGAACAGCTGCAGGTTGCCGCCGCCGTGGATGCGCACGAGCGACACCTCGTCCGGGCTAGTCTCTGCACGAGCTCCGACTCCGACTCCGCCACTTCCTCCACCACCACCACCAGCGCTGTTGCCGCTGCCGCTGCCACCACCGCCGCCGCCGCCGCTCTCGGACGCAGCGGCAGCGGCGGCCGCCGCCTTGGCGGCTAATGGCGCGAACGTCTTCACGCTGGGCAGCACCTCGGTCCAGAGCGTCTCGCGGGCCTGCGCCCACGAGTCGCCGCTGAAGACGGCCATCGACGTGGCCACCTGCGAGCCGTTGTGCGACAGCAGCGACATGACGTCCTTGCTCGGCGAGTACGCGGACCGGGACATAGGGAACGTGAAGGCGCAGCCGGGATAAGACAGAACGTAAGTGCCTTCATCCTTGTTGCCGCCGCCGCCTCCGCTTCCGCCTCCGCTGCTGTTCCCGTCCCCTCCGCCTACGAACTCGCCGTCGTACGTCGGGCCCAGGAATCTGTTATAGATGTGCTTGAACGTCGGACCGGTGGGTGGTGTCGTTGCGGATGATGGATCGGTCGTTGAGGCTGACGGCGCGGGCGGCTTGAAGAGGTCGCGCTCGTTGCTCTGCTCTTTGAACGTGATGTGGTTCTTGGTGAAGTCGAGCACCTCGATTAGCCGTAGCCGTTGCTCGGGCCCGTCGAACCGGAGGCGGACGCCGTTGGAGGGCAGGTTGACGATCACGGGCTCCTTAATCGGCTCGGACGAGGAGTAGATCACGTCGAGCTTCGGGAAACGCTGCGGCTCTGCCTTCAGCCTGGTGAGGATGTCGTGGAGGGACGCGCCTAGGACTGCACATGGACAAAGAAGGAGAGGGGAAGACGACAGCAAAATGATTAGCTATCCCTTCTCTTGTACGACGACGACGACGAGAAGAAAAGCCGAATGAGACGTACCTAGAAAGCCCAGGGCCTGCCCGGGATACAGCTGAGCCGTGAAGAGCGACATTGTGGGAGGCGATTGTTGGTGTGCTCGGTCCGTTTCGCCGTTGCGGACCGGCCAGCTAGCTCTCAATGCGGGGAACTAATGACTGTGCGTTTGGCCTCGTTGGCGACGTCGAGAGGACTGAAGCGCCTTATGGAGTGATAAAGCAGAAAGAAATAGAGAAATCCATTCGATTCGATTTGGAAATCTGTCTTGTTGGCCACTGTTTCGTCATCTGTGACGCCCGCAACCAGTGAGCGTCGAAGCTTCCTCGTGATGACGAGGAGGAGGCAGGCAGGTCCAGACCGATGCGAGTGTGAGCAACAACCTCCGGCAAACGAGGGGCACTGCAAGCAGGGGGGGACGTCATTTGGAAAGGAACCACAGCAGCGGCAGCTGATCACTAGCCCAGGTGGCCCCTGCAGGGACCACGGTCGGCAGGCAATCGAGCGGGTTGCCATGCCAACCCCTGACAACCAGGAACCCTGCTCATTGGCGCTTCCTTCCCCCACAGCGCCGATTGATCCGTACGACAGGCTCGGAAAACAAAGTCAACAACGCAAAGCACACGGCGAGCTTCACCGAAACCCCCCAAAAGCACCCACTGTGAAAGTTTCCAGAGCTGTTTCGATACTCTCGTGGGACAAAGCCAAATATAATATTGCATAGCCTCGCGCGCGCATACTTTTTGGGTTGTTCTTGGTAGAGTTTTCCCGTAATATTTTCGCGACGATTCAACCACGACGGGCGCGACGGTTACCACCATCATCACCGCCGTCGCCATCACTCATCATCAACAATCACGGCCACCCGCCACCATATCTCACCCCGTATATCCATACCAGCCTGACACGCAGTAAGGCGCTCAACAAGGGCTAGCCCGACTGACCGCATCGTCATCGGCGCTTCGGATTCAAATGAGCTCCTTTCGGGAGTCAACAAGGAGGGGGCCCGGCGCGGCCTCCTCCTCCTCCTCCCACGCGTCAAGATCCGGAGCCATCGGCCGCTCGAGCGTTCGGCCAGGCGTGCGCGCCTCGGCAGTGACGGCCAAGAACCTACGGCTCGCGTCTTCTTCTGCGGCGGCGATGGCGGCGGCGTCGCGCATCGACCGGACCCGGGGCGCCGCGTCGCCGGCCGAGTCGACAGTCTCGGCGGGCACCAAGCGCAAGGAGCGCGACTACGAGTCGGACGCGGGGACCTGCGGCGGCGAGGAGACCAACATTAATGTTGTGGTCAGGTGCCGGGGCAGAAACGACCGCGAGGTGAAGGAGAACAGCGCCGTTGTCGTCTCGACTGAGGGGGTCAAGGGCAACGTGGTCGATCTCTCCATGGGCCCCAGCGCGCTTAGCAACAAGATGTACAGCTTCGATCGCGTCTTTTCGTCCGCGGCGGACCAGAGCATGATTTTTGATGATGTCGTGAAGCCTATACTAGACGAGGTGCGTTTCGAGTTGGCTTGCATGGTTGCCTGACCCTCACAAGACCCTTCAACTGTCCTAAACTCTCTTGCTAACGAACATCACTATGCGCTTGCCTCCTCTTGCCTCTTGCGCCATAGATGCTGTCTGGCTACAACTGCACCATCTTCGCCTACGGGCAGACGGGCACAGGCAAAACGTACACGATGACAGGCGACATGACCGAGACGATGGGCCTGCTGTCGGAAGCCGCCGGCATCATCCCCAGGGTGCTGCAGTCGCTGTTCAACAAGCTCGAGATCGACGACTCGGACAACTGCGTGCGGTGCTCGTTCATCGAGCTGTATAACGAAGAGCTGCGCGACCTGCTCTCGGCCGACGACAGCGCCAAGCTCAAGATCTACGACGACAACTCGCGCAAGGGCCACTCGACCACGGTGGTGCAGGGCGTCGAGGAGAGGCACATCACCAGCGCAGCTGCGGGCATCGCACGGCTCCAGGAAGGCAGTGTGCGGCGGCAGGTGGCGGCCACTAAGTGCAACGACCTCAGCAGCCGCAGCCACACCGTCTTCACCATCACCGTGTACATCAAGAAGCCCGGCGAGAACGGCGAGGACTACGTCAGCGCCGGCAAGCTCAACCTGGTCGACCTGGCCGGCAGCGAGAACATCCAGCGGTCCGGCGCCGAGAACAAGCGCGCGGCCGAGGCCGGCCTGATCAACAAGAGCCTGCTGACCCTCGGCCGCGTCATCAACGCCCTGGTCGACCGAAGCAGCCACATCCCGTACCGCGAGTCCAAGCTCACGCGCCTGCTGCAGGACTCGCTGGGCGGACGCACCAAGACGTGCATCATCGCGACCATCTCGCCAGCCAAGAGCAACCTGGAGGAGACCATCTCCACGCTCGACTACGCCTTCCGCGCCAAGAACATCCGCAACAAGCCGCAGATCAACGCCATCATGAGCAAGAAGACGCTGCTGCGAGAGTTCACGGCCGAGATCGAGAAGCTACGGGGCGAGCTGGTGGCGACCCGCCAGCGCAACGGCGTGTACCTGTCCAACGAGGCGTACGAGGAGATCACGGTCCAGAACGAGTCGCGCCGCATCCTCAGCGAGGAGCAGGCGGCCAAGATCGAGACCATCGAGACCAACCTGCGCAACAAGGTGCAGGAGCTGTTCGACATCACGTCGAGCTTCATGGGGCTGAAGAAGGAGCACGAGGGCACCCGCGCCCAGCTCGACGACACGAAGGAGGTGCTCGACCAGACCGAGCTCGTGCTGGCCGCCACGCGCAAGACCCTCGCGGACGAGACGCATCTCCGCAAGGCCCACCAGGAGACGGAGCGCAAGCTGACGGCCCTGGGCGGCGAGCTCATCGGCACGCTCCACCGGACCGTGGGCGACGTCGGCGGGCTGCGGGCCAAGAACAAGCGCAAGTCGGACCTGCAGGCGGTCAACCGCGGCGTGTGGGCGTCGTCGCGGGACCAGGTCTCGAGCGTGACGTCCCTGGTCGAGAGCCGCATCCACGACCTCAAGCGGGACCAGGACGCGCACATCTCGACCGTGTCGTCGCGCATGCAGGCGTTCGTCGAGGGCGAGCTGCGCAAGCTGGGCGAGACGCAGGCGTTCCTGGACGACAACCTCGCGCAGTTCGCAGCGTCCAAGCAGGAGCTGCTGGACCAGAGGCACGACGCCCGGGCCGAGATGGACGGCGTGCTGGAGGAGATCAAGACGGTGCGCGACAGCGTCAAGTCGCGCGTCGGCGAGTCGCTGCAAGCCATCGCGGCCGCAGCCGAGCGCATCGCCGAGGACGTGCTGAGCGAGCTGGGCCTGTTCCACAGCCAGCTGCACGCCTCGTACAGCGCCCTGGGCAAGGACCTCAAGGCCACGTTCGAGGACCTCTCCAGGGGGCTCGCGTCGCAGCGCGGCGAGTCGGACCGCCTGCGCCGCCAGCTCGAGGGCGCGGGCGAGGCGCTGATCCAGGCGAACGCGGCCGCGTCGGCGCGCATCGCCGAGATGGTCGCCGAGGAGCGCAGGCAGGCCGCCGAGGAGCGGAGGCAGCTCCTGGCCAAGATCGGGAGCCTGATCAACGGCCAGGCCGAGGCCCAGGACAGCCGTCTTGCTGATCGAGCTGCGATGTTGAACCAGGCCGTGCTGGAGTCGACCAAGCAGTTCGAGGGCAGCGTCGTGCAGTACTCAGAAAGTATGGATTCGTGGGCCGAGAAGGAGGATGGTCTGGTTGAGGACATCGGCAAGTCCCGCGACGGTATGAAGGCAAAGCTCAAGGAAGATTGGAATGTTAGTTACTTTTCCCCTTTTTCCTTTTCCCCTACTACCTCAAAAAGCCACCATGCCACATATCCTTTCCTCGTCATTCCCAGCTAGTTGACTAACCCAACGATAACCTTCTTCCCAGACCGCAAACCAGCACAGCACCTCAATCCAAACAACAACCAAGTCCGTCCACGCCTCGACCGTCCGCGTCGTAGACGAGCAAATGCGCGACCTCGACGTCCAGATGCAAGACCTCGACGCCTTCGTCGCCCGCGCCCGCGCCCAGAACGCGAGCCACCTCGCGCAGCACGCCGAGTCGGTATCGCGCCTCTCCCAGACCGTCGGCGCGTGTCTGTCCGAGTCGGCTTCCCGCTCGCAGGACGCCGCCGACCGCGCCCGCATGCTCGGCGAAGACGTCGAAGGCCTCGCCTCGTCCCTGCGGCGCGACGCGCTCGACGCGCTCGACGAGGCCGTGTGTGCGCCGCTCGCCCGCCTGCGCCGCGACGTCGCATCCAGCGCCCTGCGCGAGTACCTGCCGACGGGGGACACGCCTGAGAAGACGACCTATGTCTTCCCTACCGAGCTGCCGCGCACCGAGGCCTCTAACAGTCCATCATACGGAGCTTCGCACGATCCCCTGCAGATCTTCCCGTCGCACTCGGCCTCAACGCCCTCTAGACCCTCTGCTGCTCCTCCACCACCCGCAGTGTTCAGCGACAACGACCACCATCACCACCACCACCACACCAAGTCCCCCCGCCCCACAACCTCCTCTGCTGCAAACAACCTCTCCATGTCCCTCCGCGAAGTGAACCCCAACCTCACCACCTCAGCCATCCACTTCAACCCGTCCGCCAGCACCATGTCGACCATGTCTCTGCACCCCGCGTCCGGCGTCAACGACGACAAAGACGCGAACCACACCATGCCCATCTTCCGGCGGAGCGCGCGCGCCAAGGCTGGCGCCGGTGGGAAAGTTGGCGGTGTCGCCGGGGTGGTCGGTACCACTTCTACTGCTGCTGGGACTACTGCGTCGTCCAAGATCAGCGCCGTCCTGCTCGGCGGCGTCGCGAGCGCGGGCGCGGAGAACCTCCCGCCTGCGCCGCATGCGTTTGGGCAGAGCCTTTCGAGGAGGAAGAGTCCTAGGCTGCACTGAGCGAGCGAGCGAGGTGGCGTTTTTGACTGCCAGACTGTTTAGCAGTGAAGAGTGTGTTTGTTGCCTTGCTTGTTTCTGTTCTGCAAAGTCGAGCGCGTCATGTATATACATCTACCCACCTACCTATCTGGCTTGGTGTTGAAGTCCCAAGCTTCGGGCTACGGATCGGAGTCTGGTCTGACGGAAGGGACTTTTAGAGAAGAAAGGTTGGGGGAGTTTGGGCTATCCTTTTTTGTCCAGAGGCGGGCGGTTCTCGTTCATGGGGATTTTTTTTTCCCTTCCGAATTCCTCGGTTGGATTGTTTGTCTCATGGTTCATAGGTCACCTTCGCTTGGCCCTGCCAGCCTAGCAGGCCTGCTCGGTGTTTAGGTAGCTGCTGCTGCTCTCCTCGCGTCGCAGAGATGGCATCTTCCGTTAATGATTGGATTATTATGTCTGGTTAGGGAAAGGAAAGGAAGGAGGGGGAGGCAAGGCCTTTGTGTGTTTTTGTTTAGTATTACTCATGTTCTTCTGTTGGTCTGTCCGCAAAAATGCATTCATCATTCATAGTTCTACGCGCCGTCTCGAGAGCTTGGTTTTTTGCGACTAGATTTGCTGTAGCTGTACCGTATAATACCCGTTCCGTAATTCAAGAAATGGAACCGAGCCTTGATTAATGGAGCCGCCTTTTCGAAGCACCATCATTGGTGGAGTGCTCGTCGTCCTTCCGTACCTATGTTCACTGCAGTTGGGTGGTTAGGTGGCAGGGCAGCAGGTCAGTCTGTATACTGGGATAGGGTTGAAGAAGCCCTTACGAGTGCGTCTGAATTACCTACATCAGGAGAACAAGCCGGACTTCACATCCCAAATTCACACTCCTCATCGAAAATCACTCACAAGGTGTTTCTAATAATTTTAAGTATTCCGGCGAAACGAAGACATCGCTGTTTAAGGGGTGCAAGGGGAAGATCCAGAACTTTCCTTCTTTTCCCCCTGAGTTGATGAAAACCATTTTGATCAGCCAACCAAGTCAAGAGCCAGAAGTTTATCCCCGCCATGCCTCTATCTACGACACGACGAGCTAGTACAAAGATCCCCCCGGACGAAACGAGACGCCATGACGCAACTCTTGATCCTCCACAGTAGACTGATGGTCTTAGAGTAGGTAGGTACGGTAGGTAAAGAGGTAGGTTAGTGTCGAGAGGAAGCCAAAGTGGTTTGTTTGTCAACGATGAGGTTCACCAACTCCATACTGATCTATTCTTTCACACCAGCAAGTTCAACGCGAGGAAGCAAAGAGGTACCCAGGTAGGTAGGTACCTAGGTAGGTTACCAAGCCAAGACAACGCTTCGAGTGGAAAGCCTGAAGATGAATTCGAGAATTAGGAATAGGTTTGGTGTTGTTGATTGGTATCAAAAAAAGGACATTTGAATTTCTCAACAACAGGTACAGGGAGATAGTTGGTTACCTAGGAAGGCCGTAGGTAGGTAGGTAGACAGACGATGATGACACTGGAAAAACACAAAAATCCTTCCTGCTTTCGAAAAAGACCGCAACCACGACGACGACGACGACGACAATGATGATGACGTTGCTGCTGCCGGCCCAACAAACCCGACAGACAGACAGACAGCTAGGATCTCTCTAACGTCTCTCTCAAAAACACGCTCAACAGCGGCTACAGACACTAAAGTTAAGATAAGGTAAGGTACCGGGTTCGGTGAGTTAAAAGGTAGATAGAGGTAGGTAAGGTGGGTAGGAAGAAGGTAAGGCAACGCAGCAGGAAAGTTAGTAGAGAGGTGAAAGGGTGGTAGGTAGTGACAGCTTTAGAAACAGAAAGTGTTCGCCGCCTGACGCAGCTTCAGCTTCAGCATGAGGGGGGGAAAAGAGCAGCAGAAACAAGAAATGGGAGTATTATGATCATCGAGGGTTTTGTCGCCTCCTTTTGCTTATCTCCCCTCTTCCTTCCCTCTTTTCTCCTTTTCTTTAACCTCCTCTCTTCCACCTCTTTTTCTCTTTGCAGATAGATAGGTAGGTAGGTTTCAACACAAAAGCATCATGAAAAACAAGCAAACTCCTGCTCCGTCTTGTCGCCATCTCCCTCGCAGAAGCACAACGCAAAAAACCAACGCGATTATCTCTATCATGAGTTAGGGTAGGTAAGTTGGAAAAGGTGAGGTAGTGCAGAGTTTGGGAGGTAAGTGGGGTGATTAGGAAGGAGGCAAAGAGAGTAAGCGAGGTGGGTACACCATCATCAAAGCCAGCTCTTGGTAGGAAGAAGCCAGGCTTGCGGGGATCACCTCTCCTCCCCAGTACGGGCCTTCCCCCTCCTACGGAAGAAGTCCATGACCCTCCTAGCGGCACCACTGCTACCGCCATGATCATGACCATGGCCGTGCGCACCACCGGGCCGACCGCCCGAGTACTCGTCCGTGTCGTACGCGTCCGTGAAGCGCTTGTTCTTCTGCAGCACCCCGCGCGCGCCGCCGCGGCTGCTGCTCACGCGAGGGGCGGTCGCTGCAGTTGCAGACGGGGGAGGGGTGTTCTGTTGTTGTTGCTGCTGGAGCTGCTGTTGTTGGGGCGGGTGGGAGGACGAGTACTGGCGCTCATGGCGGAACGATGACGAGGAGGCGGGCTCGCGGCGAGGCGGCTCGTTGATGGACGACTCGGAGCCGGATGTGAGGACGGCGCCTTGCTGTAGGTAAGTGGGGATGGCGGACGGGCGCTGGTGGTGGAGTTGGTGGGGTTGATGCTGGTGCGGACGGTCGTCGTACTGGTGGGTGGAGGAGGAGCCGCCGGTCGGCTCGTGGAGCTGGGCGTACATGCCGTCCAGGCCGGTAGCCTCGACGTCCTGTGGAGCGACGCGCTGGTCGACGTAGCGGCCGTACTGGTCGACGTGGTGGAGGTGGTGGTGCGTGGGCGGCGGCGGCTCCTGGATGGGAAGGTCCTGCTGCGAGTCCTGCTGCGTCGGCGTCGGCGGCGTGTCCTTGCCAATGCCAATAGCCTTGAGCGAGATGCCGGCGGGGATGAAGGAGAAGCGGCGGGTCTGCTTCTCCTGGGAGGTCTGCGAGCCTCCCATGCTTCCAGACCGCTTCTTGGCGCCCAGGCCGAATGAGAAGGAGCGGCGAGACCGCTTGGAGTCCATGGACGTGCGTGACTCGTAGTCGCCGGCTTTCGAGGGGATGCCCGCCGAAGACAGACTGACAGGGGGGTACTTCCTGTGGTTCTTGGTCTCGGCCTGTTGAGCTTGCTGCAGCTGTAGTGAGTCGGTCTTCTTGCGCTGCTTGCCACCGAATATTGATCCGCTGCGCCCGAACACCTTGCCGGTGAGCTCGCCGAGCGTGTTCGACCGTCTGTGGCCCTTACCGGAGCCATCGCCCTGCTGCTGTTGCTGCTGCTGCTGGTCGCCCTCGCCGGAGAAGCCGGACACCTGGGCAAACTTGGACGGGACGCTGATGCTGGGCCGGCCGTACTCCATGTCCTGCTGGGAGTCATGGGCATGCGGGTTCGATGCGACGTGGTTCTTGGCGCTGCCGCCGGGTTGTTGTATCCTTCCGTGAACGTTAGTATCGGCGACTCTGGGGGGCAGTGGTTGGCCGTACGGTGCTCGAGCCGAGCCGCCCGTGGCTGGTCTTGTTGCCAGCGACGGGCCGGCGGCTGACGCCATATAGGCGGTTTCTGAGGCGACGCGTGTGCCGTCGCGATGGGGCCTTGTAGGCGCCGCCACATTGTTCCGGTGGCTGCTCGGCGGCTTCCGTGGGTCTCCCCGCGATGACGCCTTGGCGTAGGCGTCCTTGGAGACCGGTGGGTCTTTTGGCAGGGGCTTGTCAATGGGAGACGAGGGGGCGACCTCGACCGGCCCATCGCTGCCAGAACGGGCCCGCGTCTTCCCGGGCGTCGACTGCTGAAGGCTCGCTGGCTCGCCACGCTGCGTCTGGGTTGTTGGTGCCACGTACTCGACCTGCACGGTCCGACGCTTGTTGTCCTTCTGCTGGCGAGCGAACACATCGGCGTCCTGATCGATGCCACCGTGTTTGGTGACGAGGCCGCCGATCGTTGGCGAGGCTGGCGTCTTCTTGGATGACTCGCGGACGGACGCGCTCCGGGCCAGACCGGGGCTATCGCTGGCATCCTCGGCAGGGACCGTGGTGTTCTGAATGTCTGTGTGCGTAGTCGTGCTGCTGGTGATGAACTCAACCACGTGCGCGTACTCGCTCAGCCAGCTGTGACGGGCGACCTCGAACAGATCCGCACGCCTACGGGGGTTCGGCACCAGGATGCGACGCAGCAAGTCCTTGGCATGTGGCGTGACGTATTCTGGGAACGTAAGGGTCGTCGTGACGATGTACTTGTACAGCAGGTTGATGTTATCGCCTTCTGGGTTTGCCGGGTCGTCGTCGAAGGGCAGATATCCCGCCAACATGGCGTACTGTTGTGGAGGGAGCGAAGACTCCTCGTTAGTCACCTACCGATAGAGCGAGATTGGAAACCGGCAGGAGGAGAGGGAGACATGGATGGAGGGTGACGGAGTCATGGGTATAAAAGTATAGAGCAAAATCGATCCTACCAGGATGACACCACAACTCCACACATCCACCTTGCGGCCAGTGTACAGCGAGTCGCTGACGACCAGCTCGGGAGCTGCGTAACACGGACTTCCGCAGCTGGTCTGCATCAGGTCACCTTTCCTGTGGTTGTCCGTCCGCAACTTGTCCAGCCCCATGCGCTTGACCCAGTCACGATCTGACAAATGGGCCTCCTCCTCCTCGGTCAGTTCCTCGTTAGCGTCGAATGTGTTGGCGAAGCCGAAGTCCGTGATGATGATGTTCCGGTTGCGGTCAAGCAGGAGGTTCTCCAGCTTCAGGTCGCGATGCACGATGCCCTTCTTATGCAGGTAGCCGACGCCAGAAACCAGCTGGGCGAACAGCCGGCGAGCGGCGTTGTCCTTCAGGTATCGGTTCTTCAGGATGTAGTCGAACAGCTCGCCGCCCGATGCATACTCGAGCACGATACCAAAGTGCCTTTCCGATTCCTCCATCTTGTGTAGCCGCACAATGTTCGGGTGGGTAAGCTGCTTAAGGATAGACACCTCGCGCATGATCTTGGCCATCCGGTTCGGGTTGCTGCCGAGCGCATCCTTCTTAATGAGCTTGATGGCGACCTGGAGGGGAGAGGATTGGGGGTACAAGAGTTAGTTTGACATTCAAACACAGGTGGGCGGAGGGGCGGCCCGACCGTAGTGGTGCCAGCGACATGGCTGATAAGTGCGATGCTGTTGCTCTGTGGGAAAGGAGATTTACCTGGACTTCTCCCTCTTGCTTCCAGCCCAGCCTGACCTTGCCGAACTCGCCTTCGCCGATAATGTGCCCCAGATAGTACTCGCCGAACTTGGTCTGCTTCTCGCGCTTGCCCGAATGATCGTGGCGGCTCCGACTTGCACGCGTCTCCTGGGTGGCGACGATGGGCGGTGGGGCCGCATCGTCCTCGTCCTGGTCAGCGGTGGCCGAGCCGTGGGCGTGTGGGTGCGCCTGAGCCTGGCGCTCCTTCTCCCTCTCGATATCCACTTCGGGCTGCGAGATGAGGATGCTATTTAAAATCTCGCTAGCCTCTCGCGAGGGACCCTTGGAGGAGGACGCGGTCGCCGAGCCGGCAGGCGGTTGTCGGATTGGCATTGACGTCGTCGAGCCGGCGGCCCTGGCGTCGCGTGTACTGCTGGCGGCCCGCGTTGGAATGTCTTGTGGGGCCGGTGCATGATGACGATCTCTCCGGCGGGAGCTTGAGGACGATTGCTCTCCGTGGGATGCGGCCGAATACTCCATGTCCGGGACGCGTCGGGGCGAGTTGTGGCCACGATCGCGATCATTTGTGGTCACCGTTCCCCGGGCGGTTCGGGTACCGTTGGAGCCTTGCTGGTTGGACGACGTTCGAGGTGGCGCCACGGGCGCATGGTGCCTTCGACGCTCAGACGTCGCGGTCTGGTACTCGGCAGCGGCACTGCTGGCCACGGCCACGGGCGACGAGACGGCAGCGCGGGAACTCATTGGGGAGTTCGACTGTGATGCAGGAGAGGCGCTATCGTTTCCGCTTGGCCGGCGAGAGGGCCGGCGTGATGAGGGAGAATGCGAGGCAGCAGATGGCTGGAGAGTCGCATTATAAGCTTCGCGGGTCGGCGACGAATGGGTCGACGAGGCGTGGTGATGCCGGCCCGATGGCGAGACCGGCACCAGAGGCGGTGTGTTGAGAGCAGAAGCCGATGTTTGCGGGACGGACTGTACGGCAGCAGACGACATTGTCCACGCTGCAGCGCGGAGCCTTTCCCGCCGCGATTTGCAGGATCGGGCTGGAGGGAAATGCTGCTACTGCTGCTGTTGGTATTGTGGTCGTGGTGGCTGTTGTTGTTGCCTTTTTTTTGAGGTCGATGTCAGCTAGGTGTTTCCGATCGAGCGATGTTCGGCTGCCGGTCTGGTCGGTCTGGTACGGTCGAAGGGCGGACGGAAACCTCTCTTCTTGATGCAGGGCCCATGCAGGAGGAAATGATGGAACAAAAGTAAGAATAAAAAAAAGCAGATGGGTTGGACCAGCTCTACAAGGAATGAAACTGGAGCTCAAAGCCGATTGGAAAGCAACACTAGCCAAGGTTACCAACGAATCTGGCCGATTATCATTGTGCGTTGCGCATTTGGATCGTTGGGGATGCAAGATGTGGCAGACACCAAAGGGACACCAGACGCTCCCCTTTTTTTTTCGTCGCCCTGTGTTGTTGCGAGACGCGACTCCGCCAAAGGTGATGGGCTGGGCCCGGTCGGGTAACGTGACTGTCTGGACGTCCGTGGTTGGCACAGGTGCGTTATTAGGCGACGCTCGGGCTCTTCTGAGCAACTGTGTCAGGGTCGGTGCTGAATGTCAACAATGATCGAGCATCGATCTTGATCTCAGGACATTGAGCATGGGCGGCGACCTGGGTGATCGTTTTTTTTTTTTGTTTTTTTTTCTCCCGTGGAATCGAGTTTGCCACAGCTTCTCAAGAGAAAATTTGTTTGAGGCAATGGACGAGAATGACAATTGAAGACAGCAGGGCAAGGACAACTAGAATCGCAGCCTGGCCACAGGCTGGGCTTGATGGCTTGATGGAGGCCCAATTTGAGAGATGAGAGAGCGGGCAAGGACTTTTGGTGGGCCCAGTCGCCGTTGCCCATTTTCAAAACCGCCTGTCCATCGGCGGCCAGCCCGATTTGCCCACTAGTTGCAAGACAGCGGGAACGGAGCACTGAGCACAGAACACCAGACAGCACCACCAGCACCGCAGGCCAGGCTAGCTTGGGCAGGTACACAAGACTACAGCGACCAACCCTGCGGATTGCATGTACAGATTTTTATTTTGCCTCTTCCAGAAATTGAGACATCCTGCTCGGTGGGTTCCTCTCATTTGCGAAAGGCGTCAAATCCTGCCTCCTTCGCAGGGAAAGGAACATCATCGGTATTTCTTTTGATGCGACCTTTTGTTGTGCCTCCCGTCCCTTTCGGCCGGTCTCTCTAGCTGTACTCAGTGCAATGGGGTCTATCTACTGTCTGTCTTTATTACTGTAAGTTTCCAGCCTCCGGCCACGGACGATGACAGCATCGACAAAACATGAAAATTCTCCTAGTGCTGCTACAGTGCTACCAAGGTATCCCGGGTCTGCATCCTGCTTGACCACTTGTGCATAAACTTAATGAAGGGAAGCGCGCATCGGGCTCCATGGGGCTGACTCTGTCTCTGCCCATTCATCATCGTTGCTCATGCCGCTTCTCAGGCCGGGAGGCGGCGCCAACACATGTCGACCAGCCAGATGCCAGCAAGCCAGCAGCCTGCAGCGAGCAGCCAACCAACCCACTCGTCAGCCCGTCCTTCCTCCCCTCCCTCCTGCTCTGATACCTGCTCGTCTGTGGCATCAGGACAGGCATCAGGCTCTGCTCTCTCTACCCGCGCTGCTCTCGACGAGATCAGCACAAAGGCAACAGCAAGCCGTCCCCGTCCCCGTCCGTCCGGTCACACATGGACGGCACATCCATACAAATCAGAACGAAAGCCAAGGGAATGGAGGGGGGCCGTCTGTGGCGGGCGGGTTGACAGAAGAAAGCCTAAGCAAGGTTGCACCCTCCTCCCGCATTGCCTTCCGCATTGCGAGGGATAGTCGTAATAAGCTTGTCGACCAGACTGTTCCCTTTTTTTCTTTGGCCTGTGACTGCCGTCTTCCCGTCCTTCCGCTGATTTGGTTCGCTGGGATCGCCTGCGCTCCGGAAGGCCTCCCACCACCAACAGCGATGCGGGCACCTCCTCGAGAGTCAGGCTCGTCTGATGATGATGACGATGATGTGTGTGGTGTGGAGGCCTTTTGGGAGGACACATCAAACATCCCACCAACCGGGCCGGCAGCATATCCCTGGCTTTGAAATGTTCGAGAAGCCCACGGGAGGACATTGACATTGACATCCATGCTACGATGTTACTTTGCCATTTATGACGGATTTCCTGTTCATGTCCATTTTCATGTGTGCTGTGTGGCTTTATTAGCTCGCCACTATCACATGAGAAGCGCTCTCATAGCACTGATAGCAGAGAGAGGCTAGCCGTGATATGTGGTGATTGTGCCACGGGCATTCCCCGAGAAGTGGCTGAAGTGAGGAAGGAATATCGATAGTACGGTTAAAAGAGCCGGACCCAGGTGAAACTTGCCCCCAAAGAGCTCATGCAAGTAGGGTTGCGGGGGCAATCCTACGATCGATATTGCTAGGCTCATTTCCTCATACGAACAAACATCAAAAGCTTTCCGTGAGCCTCGTCACCAGCGATGCGTTGTTTTTCTCCTGTGCCTGTCTGTGCCAGCTCTGCTCATCTCCCAGCGTCAGCAATTCCTTTCTTTTCTCTCTTTCCTCGATTCTTGTGCTACTGCTGGCTGGCTGCTGTGGGACGACTGGAACTCCTTGCATTCGCGCAAGGCATAAACCACGCGTCGTATTGGCCAGCTCTGGGGATTTCATATGCCACGTCAATGCAAGAAACAGGGGATGGGAGGAACAGAAAAAGAAAGAAAAAAAACAAACAACGCGATAAATCGACAGCTCGCTCCCACAGCTTCGTCTCACTCGCCGACCGACTTTGCTAGATAGATCCATCGGCCGTGGGCGCGGACGGATGGACGGACGGACAGTGGACGATGACGATGCTCGGGTTACTTCTTCTTCTTCTTGACGTGTTAGTGATGGACGTGGAGGTGAGTGTGACTCTGGCGGCCCCTATCAGGCTAAGGCTGCATGAAACGACAGGTGTTTTCCCCAGGAAGATAGTTCGGCTGCCCACTGGATTCCGAGGGATTCCCACCGGCCGCCCGTCCCCATTCGATGTTTGTTTCCTGTTGCATGCAGCCAATTGGTGGGAATGCCCAAAAAAGAAGGCCAAGAGCCTCCCATTGCCTGCAGCATTGACGATCGGAGATGAGGCGCTTTGGGGACGGCAGGGATCGGCCTGCCCGTCTTGGCCTCAACTTTTGCGAGTTGAGATTCCCATTTCCCTATCATCATGTGTGGTATTTTGATAACTTCACATACCTCGTACGTCCAGTGCAACTAGGTGGTATCAATTCGCTCCGCATCCTCAAACCTAGGACGCTGTGCACCTTACTATGGCGCGCCGTGTGGTAAAGATGGTGATGGCTGGTGTTTCAGGGCTGCAGGTTTCGCCTGGGAAGGAGAAAATGGAAATGGTTCTTCGCGATTCTCTTGATTGTGCCCGTCGGCCTGCGATTCATACTGTATAGCATTTCGCCGTTCTAACCAGATTCATCGTCTGGAGTCATGGTTCATGCAGCGGGAGATCAAATACCCCAGTCCGGCATCTGATGTGTTGAACCCAGTGCTGCGACGCGGTTTTCCCAGTCGCGTCAAATCCGATTATGCAGGGTCGCGTCACCACCCCAGGGATAGGAGTGCTAAATTCGGTATGTCGTCCAACGAACTGCCTGGACGGGCACCAGCATCACCCTGCGTGAAACGGGGAAAGAAAGAAGCTGGTCACACGGACAGAGAAATTTATCCAGTAAAAGCAACACCAAAAGAGAAACACGGTTTCCCGCAGTCTCTAAATTTCGGACTTGCCCGGTAGGATCTATCAGTGAGCCAGAAAACCAGGTGCATCGACCGCGAAAATACCATTGAGAGCGCGCATCACAGGTCCCCAACGCCGTCTACGTGGTTCTATGTACGTACATGCACACTCACACACATCCCACCCAGTGTCTTCCCCTCTCGGGACTGGCCGGAACTTCCCTCCCGATCGGATCGGAGGGGCATGCCAAAACGGCAAAGTGGAGGTGCACCGCCTGTGGGATCCAGGAGGTGAAAAGCCGGTGGTCGTGGTGGCGGTTGGTGGGAAGGGGGGCTGAGGGGGAGGGGAGGAGGCCTGAGAAGGGAGGAGGGAGGGGCGATAATCCTCTTTTCGTTGACGTGACGAACCGCAAAAACGCAAACCATGGTTCACCACATCCAAGCCCGAACGGTCTACATATGGCAGTAGGTAGACGGCACTAATCAAATGATGGTCTGAGAAGCTCAAAAAAGAAAGGCAGTGGTCAGAAGGGTTACGGACGCAGCCGCAGAGAGGCTAGACGAGCTGAGCATTTTCCGCAGCAGTCACTTGCTTTTCGTGATATATCAAATTTGCACGCCTTTCTTTTTTTCTCTTGCATTAGGACAGGTAAGGACAGGTCAGGAATAGGACGGGAAAGGCAAGGTACTTTTCTCACAGCCAGCCTAGGGTCGACCAGACCATCGAGCATCCAATTGACAGCTGGCGGCAACAACTCCCCGGAACACGCGTTTCAGCTCGGGTTACCTCATTCATGATTCCAGACATCAGTCGGTCGAGTGTGCGAGAGTGTATCGGGAAGCTGCAGGAAGCTGCAGCAGGAGTTTCCCAGTCTTCCTGTCTACCTAGGTACCTACCTCTACCAGCAACATTGAAAGACTGGACCTGGAAACTTGAGTGACAAAACAGCACCGTGAACGTACATTAAAAGTACAGAAGAGGCAACTCGGACACTTGCTTCCACACGGCAGACCTGGATTTTTTTTTCTCTTCCCGTCTGCGCGTCCCCATCACTCGCTACCCATGGGTTACGGAGAGCTACAGGAGGTGGACAGAAGGACGAACGGACCTGCGCAAGCGAGCTGTCACCTTATGCAGGGCTCTGATCACATTCTCCCTATCAGGCGGTGATTTTCACACACTTGTAATTTCTTGTTGTACATAGTCTCTCCGAACGGGGGTTGGTTCCAGGCTCTCCCCCGCCGCCCCGTTTCGTTTCTGCGCTTCTGCTCCGCCGTTCAGTACCTTACTGTTGTTCACAGCTTGATCGAAACGTCATATGCGTCCAAGCCGACCGCCACAGCCGTGAGCACGGCGGCGTATCCCAACAGGATGGCCATGGCGGGCACGGGACCGACGTCCAGTGTGGGGACGGTCATGTTGACTAGACCCGTCAGGAGGTTAGCCAGCAGGAAGATGGCCAGGCCGTTGCGGTTGTATGCGTGCAGGATCGTGCTTGTCGCCGTCTTGTACACCTCCCGCTCCGCCTTGGCGTCGACAGATTCGGCGTCTACAGCGGTGGGCGGGAAGAAGCATGCGTCCACGAAGCAGTACCCCAGGATCTGGGCGGTGTTGAACGCCGTCACCCACAGCACGTACGGCAGGTTTGCCATGCGCCGCGACACCGTCAGACCGGCGCCGTAGGTGTAGTTTGTCGTAAAGACGTAGAGCGCCGCCCAGATGGCGCTCCAGATGGCCAGCCTCCTCAACAGCGCGTTCCTCTGCGCGTACGACCCCGCCGGTCGCGGGCCCATTCTCCTCGGCAACACGTACATGCCGGCATCCATGCCGGCCAGAAAAATTGCAAGGTAGCCCAAGAAGCTGAAGATGCCCTCCCTATTCATCGACAACAGATCCGTCCTCGGTGCAGTAAGGATGAAGGCCTTAAGCTGGGTGCTCTCCAGGACGACTTGGTACAAGACAGCAAGAAGGACGGCCAGGGCGGCATAAGAAGGGATCAGGCGCATCGCAGACTGCGACGCGGCTACAAAGGGGGGCAGGAAGCCCAGCGTGAAGAAAAAATTCCAGTGGACTCCATACTCGGATACGTGCTCGGCGTAATCTAGACCCTTGACACTCAAGAGGCGGACGACGCCCAGTGCGAGCAGCGGCAACGAGTGCCTCATGGAGTAGACAAGACGATGGCCCAGCGCGGTCGACCTGCCAGAGGCCCGCTCCTTGAGCACCGGCCGCGCCGCCACCAGGCCGCCCGAGAAGACGAACGAGCCCACACCCATGTCCATCAGCGACGTGCCCCAGGTCTCAACCTTGGCGAACCGCCGCGGGAAGATGCGGAAGTCGACGGCCAAGATAGCCAAGCATGTGATGACCAGCATTCCGCCGCGGTAGTTCGTCAGGAAGGCCTTCAACGGCATCACAGACTGGTCTCCCCCATTGGAGGCGGCGGCGGCGGCGGCTTTGGCCTGCGCATTTGGCGGGGGCTTTGTGGGCTTTCTACGGCGGTAGGCGAGGTGGGGAGGCAGGCCGAATACAATGACGGCGGGCGCGACTAGCAGGATGCACAGGAGGATCGGAGAGCTCGCATAGAGGGTCGTCGCCAGGAGGATGGCGCAGACGTTGAGTAGGAAGTCGACCGCTAAGCCGATCGGGGTTGGGGGCTTGAAAAACGTCTGCCGTGCCTGGAGTCCAGACCACAGGATCAGTGCCACCTGTAAGGGAGAGAGGAACCGACCAGGGGGAAGCGTCAGCACGCACAACCATCACGAGTTTAGCAGGTCGGTCCAATACCAATACCGGACGAAAGAAAGATCGAAGAGGCAGGGAATCCATACTGGGGCAACTGCTGTGACATAATTGATCTCGCTGACAGACCCCCCGCTGTGTCCAGAGACGAAGTCTTCTTTGAGTTGCTTGTAGCTGCTACCGCTGGCACTGGTGGTGGTGCTGCTACTGGCCGCCGCTGCTGCTGCAACTGCCGCTGCCGCCACCGTCGCAGCCACCGTCGCAGCAGAGTCTGCCGACATGGGTGGGAAGTGAGAATGGCGCTGCTTGCCTCCAGCTGGTTTCGCAAGCGGATATCACGAAACGGGGAGAAGAGGGACGAGCGCCGAGCTATTGTGGAAAGAACAGCAACGTGAATAGGATGGAGGGGGACAAAAGGGGAGAAAGCCAATGCGCAACAGGTATTGGTATTTCTTGACTCATTGCATGTCCTGTCCCAATGGATGGCCTGGACTATTTTAAAAAATAAAAAAAAGGGATACCGGCACCGCCACGCCGGTGACCTGTCCTTTTTCGTTGAAGCTGGGAAGCCGGGAAGCTGTCATCTCTAGTCGTCCGAAAATGACAGCTTGTTGAGGGGAGCTTGCCTGGAGGAAGCTTGCTTCCCCCGAAGTGGAGTATGTTGACCAATAAGGGAGGAGAGACAACACCCGCGGTCACGTGCAGGGTCAGGGACCGCCATCAGCCCCGAAACGGCAAACGACATGACAGTCCAGAATATGACAGACCTTTCTTTTTGCCTCAGACCTTTCATCGTTCGTCCCCTTTGAACAAGTAGTGAGTACCAGAGAGAGCACCTCCATTTTCCAGGCAAACGGGACTATTCTGAAAGGCAGAACCAGCAGCGGCCAGAGATCGCGTGGCTCCCAGAGAAGCCCGCGTTTTCTCTCTTTGTCCTCTGGGTGTTCCGTTGGAGCAGTGTGGCCCGGCAGGTGATTTATCCTGGTGGCCTTCTTCAATGAAGACTTCAATGACGGGTAAGAAGAAAGGAACGGGCTACAGAGAGGAGACGGGAGTGCTCGTTCGTCTCTCTACTGCGTACCGTTTCCGAGACATCCCTTTTTTCTCCATATACTTACCACTCCTCTCTGTATCTGCTTTCCGTTTCTTTGCCCGTCAACTCTCGCGTGTTGCGTGCCGCCGCGCCAGGGAATGCTTTGTCGTTCAGGGCTCTGAGACCATTCATCCACCACCTTCTTTCCTTATTGAACTGGCTACTTTTCTTTTTGGTCTTTTTGTCACAAAATTTTTTTCTCTCTTCTTCAGCCGTTCGCCCGTCCATACCTCTTTCAAGAGAAGAGGGGCGGCGGCACCAAGCCCGAGATGGAAAGAAAGGGGGCAATGATACAAATACATACCCATGGCGCCACAGAGAACTCATTGTGCTGCCCCTGGCAGCAGCCTGCTCTTGCTCTCTCCATCTTCTCTCCACAACACACACCTCGTCCGTATCCTCTCACGATCAAAGCTTTTGAGGAAGCCTCATTCTTCCTTAGGAATCCACCCGCCAGAAGTGTTAAACGCACCCCTACGGGCACCCGGTTTCTTTTGTCTGTCGACCACCTACCCTTTGACTACTCTCGTAGGACCAGGTACTTCGGCCGCCGCCACAGATGACCGTCAGCAACCACCAAGAAGCTGCCGAACCCGGCCACAGGCGAGCGCCGCCGCAGCCTCCACCGTCGATATGGACGGGAGGCTACCGTGACGACGTCTTCCCCCAGCCTCCCCCGCGGCCCTCAACTTCATCCGTGATAATGCCGCCCCTGTCCGCCTCGCCCATGTCTCCGCGGACGACCGGCTTCCTCCTCGAGACCCTCCATCCGCCCCGTGGCGATGACGCCGGCTCGAGGGGCACTCGCGAGCTGATGCGGACCTTCAACAGACGGTCGAGCGTCGACAGTCGGGGTCCAGGCGGCGTGGCCAACAATCGCCACTACCAGAGTTGTGGCCCGTCGCCCGTCGCCTCACCGACCATGTTCTCGCCGGTCTCGGACGTCTACAGCCCCATATCGTCCGGAGGCCGTCTGAGTACGACACCGACGACCATGGTCAATCGTAGCTCACACCACCCGACTGCGAACGCGGAGCACGCGGCCAATAACGGTGGCATCCACCACAGCTCGCGGCCGCCGCCCGTGGCTCCTCCTCACACGGCGGCCAACAGCGTCAGCTTGCAAACAGTGGCGGTTAACCGGCCGCGGCCATCGCCCATGCCCATGCCCATGCCCATGCCCACGCCCAGCGCGCACGCAGCCAACACGGCCATGCTCCTTAGAGGTGCTCCGCCCGAGGTCCAGCGCGTAGTGACGATGCCTCAGCAGCCACCGCAGCCACCGCACCACCCGCTGCACCACCCGCTGTACCCACTGCACCGACGGCGATCAATCGCCGGCGCGGACACGCCCTTTGCGCGCTACATCTTCATCAAAGGCGTCGCCATGCCGCGCAACAGCGTCGCTGCCTCACCTGTCACACCTGTCACACCTGTCACACCTGTCACACCTGTTACGCCCATGATCGCTCGCATCAACACCAGCACTGGTATCAGCACCTGTACCAGCGCCAGCAACAGCAGGGCGAACTCCATCGGTAGCAGCGGCAGCGGCAGCGGCAGCGGCAGCGGCAGCGGTGGTAGTGGCGTTGTTGTTAGCAACAGTAATACCAGCAGCAGCAGCCACCCCTTCGCCCCGGTCGCTTTCAAGTTCCGCGTCAATCCGAAGAAGTCATCGCGCGAGCCATTCATCATCGAGCGGAAGTTCAACGTGGCGCATATGCGCTCCCTGGTCCCTACCGTGAGGCCGTTCAACACGCCAGCGACAGCGGCGGCGGCGTACCACCCGACCAACCACCCCTCCGACCTCCGTCGACCGAGCATATTCCACCCACCTGCCCCTCCCGGTACTGAGGCGATGAGTAAGCTCCCTTTTCTCTTTCTTTCTTTCTTTATTTCTTTGTTCACGAGCCTTTCTTCCTTTCCCCTTGCTCCTCTTTCAGGTAACCCCCCTTTCCACATGCCAACCACGATATGACTACCTAGATAACTAACACTAACTCCTACCTGCTCATTATAGCCATATCCATGGCGAGGAACGCCCTCCCGATCATCTTCGCGCTGATGACCTCCGGCCACGTCAGCGACGGCGACACCGTCGGCCTTCCCCTGCCCTACCCGGCTGCGTGGCCCCAGACGGTGTCGTACCTGTCCGGCGGCGGCCAGGGCCAGGAGGAGCCGACGGACGCGATGAAGGTCAACATCCTGCATCTAGCAGGCAAGGTAGAGACGACGAGAATCGACTGAGTGAGAGAGCAGGAATAATAACAGCGACTCGCCCCCGCCCCGCCCCGCCTCCCTCCGCTTCGTTTGTTTTTCTTCAAGTACTTATTCTGCTTGCATATCTTGCAGTACCCTGGATTTTCTTATCCTTGCTATTCTTCTTCTTCTTCTTATTCTTCTTCGTGCCTCTCCTTAATCTAAGTTCTAACTTCGCATTCATTGTTGCCGGGTGCCTACCTTGCCTTGCCATACCTATCTAGGTATCCCAACTCCCCCTTCTTTCTTCATCTTCTCTTCCAATTTCTACTCCATCACTCGTGTGTAACGATACAACGTCCGTTTTTAGTGATTTTGTTCGACGTGCCCTGATTAGGCAACAGCTCAGGGAGCTAGGGTTGGTTTCGGGAGTAAGCTGTATGTTACTCACCCCCACTGTCGTCTCTGGTTTCTTTTCAATGGCCGAGCATTCTTTGTTTCTCTATTTTCCTCTTTTCCCCTCCACTTTGTCTGGCCGGCGTCGAGAGGGCACGGAGCAAGCGTACAACAAACAGAGACCATGCGCACACGGACGGGAAGTGGGAAAACGAGCAATCAAGAAGCAGCAGGCAGTAACCAACCCCTTGCATAGTTCGGCCCGCAGAGTGGTTCCGGTTTTTGTACCTATCAACCTCTCTTTTTATTGTTGCCATGTTTCTGTATGGGTGATCCGTCGCGGTGGTGCCATCTTGTGCGTTCGTGTGCAACTACGACCATACAACAACTATCATCAGATGGAAAAAAGAGATGAAACAGGAAGAACGGTCCGGAGATGTAGCGAGGGTCCGACCAAACGTTTGCCTCGTGCTCGACACTCGACAGATTCGTGTGCTGCGGCTGCACACACACGCATAACCAGACTACCTCTACCTCCCGAGATGGTAGAGGCACTTTACGTTTCCTGCTTGTCTGGTCGCTCAGCCGTAGCCGGTCTACGAACGCCATGGGCGACACGGACGCCACGCTCCGTCCGTGGCCACCACCACCATCGCCGCCGCCGCCGCCGCCTCCTCACGTCGCCCGTTTGTCTTACCGGTTCGTATATCCGTGAGCGGTGGACCGTAGCACGTAAGGTCCAGCTTCCCAAGGCCAAGTCCCCCAAGCCTCCGGCCGGAGGTCTAGAATCTATCTAATCTACCCATTTTAAGGTTCCTGCCCGCCTCGTTGAGAGAACAATGGGCCCGTCTAGAACTTCTGGCCCTCTCCACCCTCTCCCGGTGCCACGTTAAGGGGTCGCGCGTTTGTCGCAGAAGCACGGTCCCGCCTAGCCTTGTGATACCAATATCGGAGAGGTACCTTGTCCCTGTATTTAGGTAAGAATATTTATTCCTCTTTCGCCCTGTTACCTACGCAGTCGTTTAAACGCTCGTGTGGTTTCCCAGATAAACTTTACCAACCGTTCGCGCAGCTTTCCCGGCCCCAGAACTCCTACGCCCCTCCCATGATACCGTCTACCTGGTACCAGTTGTGGCATCAAAAGTCAACAGAGCAAACGGCCACGCACCTAGCGTCTAGACTGCTAGACTGACTGCTACAACTCCAATCGTTTTCCTTCTTCGCATACTCCAGTCCTGCTTGATTGCAGGAACACAAAATATTTTGATGTTACTGGATCCCAGGTCATTCACCAATATCTAAACAGTTCTCAACAAGAAGGGAAGCAGTTTCCCGACTCGCACTTGCCAAAAGATGAAGTTGCAATTTTGCATCACCGCATCCTGCAGTCCCTTCGCCTGTCCAGGCTTCCGGTGAGGCATCCATTGTCTTTCCTCGATGACACTTCACGTTCCTTTGGCATTGAGCTCACCACAGGTTCTTCACTTGACTGGCGGGAAGGACGACCAGCATTAGACACTTACGAGGCGCCTGTTAGTCACTCGCGACACAAGGGCGGGCCGGCGGCTTTCCTTCCCGTGCTTGACTTTCAGATAGAGGCTGCGTCCATCCAATTCCGATCGGCAACCACCTACCTTACACCTTGCCCTAAGCCGAACTCGCTCAACGAAGAAACGGTCAGGTCAGCCAGGAGGAGCAAGCGCATCGTAAAAAGAGGAGGCAGGCATCAACTGGGGCCGGGGTCCGGTCGGGAAAGGACCGAAGACGAACGAAGAAGAACATAGAGCGCAGAGAGCAACAAGGGCAAGAGGGTAAGTTTGCTGGCCGGGGAGATTCAACATCGACAATCATCATTGCCCGACCGAACCGAGCCAAACCATGAGCCTCATCCCAAACTGGGATGAACGCACCGCCAAGCCCGTAGTCTGGATCAACGGCTGGCCGGCGGTCGGCAAAACAGCAGTAGCATCCTTCATCAAGAACCTGATCTCGTCGCGGCACGCGGTGCTCGTCAACGAGGACGGCGAGGCCGACACGTGCGCGGCCAGTGAGGTGGAGATGGACCGGCACGCGCGGTGCGACGACGACCCGGCGGCCGAGGAGGAAGCCTCGGCCGCGGCCCGCCGCACCGACGCCTTCGCGCGCCACATCCTCGCCGAGTCCTCATGGTCTTCCGTAACGATCTTCACCGCCTGCCAGCCGGCCACTGCTAAGGGCTCCGCCATCGCGAAAGAGTATGCGGCCGCCTCCCGCGCGGCGGGTCGCCTGTTTGTGCCCGTCACGCTCCTGTGCGACGAGGACGAGAACCTGAGACGCCTGGTCCGGCTTGCGCGGTACGCCGCGATCGCACCGCCGCAGGATGCTGTGCAGCTGCGAGCCGTGCGAAGCCTCGGGCTGTTCCAGTTCCCGGCTCCAGCTTCAGTAACAACAGCAGCCACAGCAGCACAGGCTTCGTCGTCATCGTCGGAGAGCAGCAGCGGCACTTGCCTTCCTCCTCCTCCTCACGACGCCGTCGTCGACGACGACAGTCCTGGATCCAACGCGCTCGTCCTCGACATCACGCGCATGAACGCCATCACAGCCGGGACGGCGATCAAGATGCACCTCGACAGCGCGATCGACCGTCAGCGATGCAGGCTTCAGCGCGCCTTCGAGCTCGCCCAAGCCGAAGCCGCCAAGGCGGAAGCGGCCCGGACGGCGCTGGCGCTGGCGCAGCGGAAGGCCCAACTGATGAATACGACGATGGGCGGGGGCAGGGGCGGCACCGCCCGTAGTGAATGCAGCAGCAGCAGTCGTGTCCTGCCGCCGCCACCCGCGCGCCGGCCAGGGATTATCCGCTCGACCGCCGCGGGGATGATTCTCGAGACCGCGCCGCCGACGACTGAGGATGATGATGGCAGGGGGGATGGGAACGTGAAGACGAAGGGGAAGGACAAGGGGAAGGAGAGGAAGGAGGAGAATGAACCTGTGTCGATGATGGCGATTGATGATTCGGAGCTGGTGGCAGTGGAGGCGCTCAGTCAGAGCGCAAGCCGCAGCCCGAACCGGAGCCCGAACCAGAAGAGCCCGAACCGGAGCTGGAGTCTGGGCGGCTCCAATACCATCAATGCCGGCCGGTCTAGACCTAGGAGCGCGTAGACCGGCACCTAGGCAAACCTAGCTGAAAAAGGAAGTGGATATGGAGGGAATCACAGGCGGGGCTGCACATGTTTGCTTGCGTTGCCGTTCCCATGAAGGGGGGGCCACGAGGGCGACGATTCTGTAGCAAGAATCACATGCTAAGGAGAGAACGAAAGCTTCCACAAACACCCACCCGTCGTTCATCCATTTTATCCATCCATTTTATCGACCACCCGTACAACTAGCCAACGGTGCTGGTAATGGTTGGCTGGTCGGCTGGTTGGCTTGCTTGCTCCTGAACTGCAGAGCGAGCGAGCGAGCGCTATCCGGGGGGACAAAGCTCACGCCAACGCCAACGCCAACGCCAACGGGAGGTGGGAGTGTGATTGAGAAGCGTTGTAGCGTTTGAACGAATGCCTTATGGTTAAGCTATCGACCTACCAACCTCAGCCAACGTAGGTAGGAAGGCTAGTCGTTGATGGGACCAGGTAGTAAGTGCGATGCTCGTCCCCATCTTCCTTCTCTCTTCTCACTACCTATTTTATGGTTTCCAGTCTCATTGGTGGGATGACACTGCCATGATTTGGTCGGGATTCCTTGGAGGGGAGCCGGAGAAAATCATATTGGGGAGAGATAATCTCTAAAATGAAGATTTGGCTTTTTTCTTTTCACTTCTTGGGGAGGGGGGAGCTGGGCGGTCGAGTACCACAGCGGTGGTTGTCTTTGGCATTTGCTGAGTGTCATCGGGATAATAGGGGCGGAGTTTGGAGTGAGTCGTGCGCTCGTGTCGGTCATTCCAGTGATGATGATCACAGATGCAATCATCAATCACTGTGATCTTCCCGGTCTACCTACCTACATTAAGGTATCAACCACCCTTGCCCTATTGCTTGCCCCATTATCATCTCACATCACCGAAAAGAGGCATTCTCCGAGTGTCGTCTCCCGGGCCGATCCTGATTGGCGTGCCGGACGGGCGGGTTCAACCATCCCACCCATTTTCGTCCCGTGGCCTGTGGCGTGACCGGTACGACGTCTCGGTCTCGGGAAAGCGTTCGGTTACCTGCCAGTGCCGCCACACAAAAAAAACGGGCCATGCTCCGAGTTCCGAAGCAAAAACGTGACGGCGGCAGGGAAAGGCAAAGGCATCCATAGTGCCCGCTGCCCGCTATCATGAGAGGCAAAAATTTATCGTCATCATGTGCCTGCTGTTTAGGTTGGTGGCGGCACGATTTATCATTCGTGTTGTTGTGTTTTCTTCCTCGTTACATGTGATAAGTCGTTCGACTCAAGCAAGCCAGCAAGCCAGCAAGCAAGCAAGCTTCTCCGTGGGTTAAAGTATTTGCTACTACCACCTCTACCTAGAGATGCATCATGTAGTCCGTCCTTCTTGCTTGCTTGGTTCTGATGCACCGGCTCCCTCCATTAACTACTAACTAGCGCCCAGGTGGTAGGTTGCATAGGTACCTTGATACTCTGTTCACGAAGTAGGTAGCCTGATGACTTATGCACGGCCGGTTGCGTGCGTGCAAAAGCTTCGTCAGGGCTAAAGAGGAGGTAGGCCCGGCAGGCTGCTCGGCTGGTTTGGCATATCGGTGGCGTGTTTTTATAGTGAACTTACCCTTGGTTATATGTCTCTGCTCTTCCTGTATACCTATGCTTTTGCCTTTCTGTTTGTTTTTCCCTCAAGGTAGGTAGGTAGGGTACCTAAGGGACGCTCCGAGTATCTCCTCCTCTGGTAGCCCTGACGATTTTCGCGAAACCAAAACCGGCTGCATGTTCCTCTTTCTCAGCATTACATAAACCTGATGAACCCCGCCCAGCCCCTTTCCCCTTCCCGTGGTCTCGGTGCTCCTCTATAACGTGACATAAACAATGTGTCCGTTGTGTGTTCCGGCTGTCTTCTCATTATCCATTTTGGCAACCTGCTCGCCTGCCTGCCTGCCTGCCTGCATGCCTACCTGCCTACTTCGAGGTTGGTACATGAGTGTCATCGCCGAGCACAAGCACCTGATCCGCCTATCTAGAGGTATGCAAGTGCCAGGCTGGGTTGGTAGCTTAGGTAGGTACCTACTAGGTAGACAGTTCATTCGCCCCCCCTCAGACAGAGGATCTATCTGTAATTAGGTACGTACCTTCTTAACCCAAGCCAGCCTCGACCTCGAGGTTGCACGAGAATCCCTCGCACTGTACACTTCTCCTCGACTTGCCACCACCTTCCCCATACATTAAGGTCTGGCCAATATACCCCAAGTTGGCGGATGGGGCAGTGGACGGGGCAGGGAGGGGGAGGGAGGGGAGGGGATGCTACGGCAAGCCAGCCAGGACACATGCAGGCAGGTAGGTAGCCAAAGACTGCCAGCCAGCCAGTCGTTTGGCACACGCCCTCCCCGCTGCTGCTGTATTCTGCTAAAAGCTCCGGCCGCCGCCGCTGGACTGGCTACTGGCTGGTCTCTATCCACCCACCCACCCGGCCATACATGCCTCTCTCTCCACTTACCCCTCCTTGGGCTGCCACCTAAGTGCGTGTTGCCCAGCCTGCCTGCCGTCCCAGTGGTGGGACCAATCAGTAAAGTACATGCAGAGGCAGGGCCAAGGCAAGGCAGTGGTGGTCTAGATGCAACCCCTCCCTTTCTGGTGGCCGCCCCTCATACATTCACACTCACACTCACACTCGCTCCGCATGCAAGCAATTCTGCGTGCGTCATGTAGCCACGAGGATGGGGTGTAGGCTTGGGATTGAGTGGCATCGGAGGTTGGTTGGTAAGTAGGATGTCGTACTAACTACCTAAAGGACGAGATAGTTACGCTGGCTCGTCGATGGTTGGTTGGATAGTTGGTAGTCTTCCTGCTTGCATCTTGCCTGCCCAGTGTCTTGTCTTGTTGTGGCCGGCCTTGCCCAGGCGGTAGGTAAAGGGGGGCTATGTGGAAGGTAAGACTGCTTGTGGGTGTCGCGTGCTGTATTGTAGAACGAATTTATCTTCCCTTCTCCGTGTTCTCTCTATGCGTTTTGTGTGATTTTGGTCCTTCCTTTTTGTGGAATGCCCACACTTTTTTTTTTATCACAGCCCCGTATAATATTTTGCTGTACTCGTGGCGACGCTTATCACGAACCTACAGCTACCTAATACCTACATACATACTCGGCCACATGGAATGGCATGGCCTGGCTGGATTTATTCTTTTTAAAGTTTTCGTTTTTCGGCAGGCAAGCAGAAGAGATGGGCGAGGGCCGTGGCGTGGAGTGATGGCGGGCCAAGGACTCCCCAACTGGGCAAGCCGGTCTCTTACCCGGCCAACCCCGTGTCTCTCAGTTTATCTGCTGTCTGTCTGCCCACCCCAACTCGACACCTGCCGCACACTTATATACATCCCTCTCTTTGTCGTGCATATGCATGAAACAAGACTGCTTGGTAGGTTAGGCAGTTAGTTATGTGGCCCGTTTGACTGGAGCGGCTCGAACAGATGTGTTTGCGGAGGTCACCTCTTGCTGCGGTGTCTCTCCTGATTTATCATTGGCTACAACGGCCTGCCTAAGTCGAGGTACGTGCGTCTATGTATGATGTATGCGCACTCAGTCCATCACCAAACATCAACATCATCGACATCACCAGTAGTAGACGCACCCCCAATCTAGCCGTCCATCGGGTTGTCGTCGGGCAGCCGTCGGCCTCGTCGATAGTTCCCTGTTTCGTCCAAATCTCAGCTTTCCTTGGATAAGAATGTACCTTACGTTCTCAAATTTCCATTCCCACCGGCCTCGACGACGTTGCTCTGCAGGAACCGGTGAGCCAGCACATGCGTCCGCCTACCACCAACCCACATATCATCATATATGCTTCTTTTTCGTAATTCGTTCCTCTTGGTATTTAATTCTGTGGGAGCCAGCCCTGATGTAGCTGCTGCTTCTTCTTGTGGGTTGCTGTGATATTGGGTTCGTTGATGTCAACGTGCCGCCACTGCCAACCCCGTGTGGTGGGGGGCTTTGTTCTCGGCAGGTCGGAATGGGTCTCCTCCTGCTTTTCCTGACTTCCCTGCTTTTGTTCCTGTCTCTTTGTCTTCTTTCTCGAAGTCTGGATCTCGATGGCGTCTGCTTCCCGCCCGCCGATCCTCTTAGGGTCCAATTTATACAGAACCTTTTTCTAACGGCCACTGGCTATTGAAGATCGTCCTTCGCTTGACCTTTCATGGCGAGGTTCATTCCTTTCTTTTCACAACAATTCATGATTTGTGTGTGTGTGTGTGTGTGTGTGTGTGTGTGTGTGTGTGTGTGTGTGTGTGTGTGTGTGTGTGTGTGTGTGTGTGTGTGTGTGTGTGTTGGGGGGACCATAGCAGGAAGAAAGAAAATGGCCAGGAGGCCATAACGTGGCAGGAAGAGGGGTAGAGTAGTTACCGAAGAGCATGGGGACGAGGTAAGGGAGAAGGGGATAGAGAGCGGAGACCGGGGGACTGAGGGACGAGACAAGGGGGAAAGAAAGACGATCGGCGATGGGGTAAAACTGCCTTCCCTCCCTTGTCAGTTCGTTCCAGGGCCTCCTCCCGAGAGAGTTGCTTTGCATCGGTACCGAACTCCGTGTATATTAGTCTGCACAAAGACCCATGCCCGATTCGTTTGCGGGTGCATGTGCGGCAGACAGCGCCAAGGAGGCAGAAGGTCCCATCATATCCTACGTGAGGAGGAGGGAGG
>PYST01000029.1:65849-151350 GCA_003049485.1 Ophioceras dolichostomum
GGGGGGGGGGGGGGGGGGGGGGGAAGAGAGGACACATCCCCAATTCCCTATCTAAAGGACTTTGGTACTGCTACCTCTCGGCCGGTATGTCTTGGTCTGCAGCAGCAGCAGTAGCATCGACCGACTGGGGCACCACACACAAGTCTGCAGGTGGGTTGGTAGCCCAAAAGTCCATCCGCCTGGGTTGGAACTTTGGTAGGCTTGGCTCTCATGTTTGCGCTTCCTTATCTTCATCCGTTTGAAAGTCTTGATGTTGGCATCCACGGCACTTCAGAGAAGAAACTGTTGGGGGCGATGGGGCTGAGGGGGCGGAGGGGCGGAGGGGGCATGTCCGCACAAAACCCCCCTGCCGAAGACCGGAAGTCCGGCCCCGGGATGGAAGGGACAGCTGTTGCAGAAGTAAGGGAGAGGAGCGTCCGACGGCGGCCCGGCGTGATGCTGTTGGCCACGTTGGAGTGTAGCTGCACACCTACCTACTTAAGTACTTACCAGGGAGGTATCTACTACGGCAGGTAGGTCCTTTTGTATTGGAAGATCTTCTACCTTGACTGGGATGTCATGACTTTCTAAAAAGAGTCCCGGCGGCGCTGATAGGCCCGGCTGCCGTCTGGACCGTCACCCTCAACACTTCCGGTGCGGCCGCGGCGGCTTGTGTGGGGATGGGCACGGTAGGAAGAGGTAGGCTGCGAATTTGGAAGTAAAAGCTCGATCGCTCGATTAGGGGCTAACATTCGAGGCGGATGGCTGGGGCGGAAAGTCAGAGAAGAGTCCTGTGCACCAATGTGCCTATCGCAGATGCGTCTTTCGGCTTGCCTTTGCCGTCGGCATGCTCGGTCCGGAGGTCAAAGGAGCAGCTGTCTGCGCTACCTATGTGGTTGATTCGAACCGGTTGTTGTGGAGAATGTAACAGTACGAATCGTGGGGTGTGTGGTTGATATCTTCCATTGCTGTGTGTCTTGCCTCAGGTTGTGGTGGTGGGATCACTAGTAGCATCAGGCACTGGTTATGAAATATGATGACGAATCGAAAGCCTGTGATGAGGAGCTAGGAATGTTTCTGAGGCAAGAAGGCAAACGCGGCTATTTGGTGTTGTGCCCAGAGCAAGCTGTATGTCTCAGATCTAGTGTCTCTGTCAGGGCCGAAGCATCATCATCAAAATCCCTTGCCTCGGGACTTTTGTCTCACTCCCCGTGATTGAGCTAGCTGTTGGAGCTGCGACCAAAGTCTACGTCATCGAAGCATTATTTGATCATCGTGGGCTATTCGGAAGACCTAGGATGGCTCTTACGGGGAACATTGGATACAGACAAATCGATTTTAGGGTGCGATGGCAATATTCGAAGATCGGAGCTGTCAAGATATTGACCATACAACATGTGGCACTACGTAACAACCTTTGGAACCTGCATATCTCGAGGCCTCTGGGCTCCTCGCTTACATTTCTCGTTTCTGCTCTTTTCCTTGGCTGAGACCTTGGCCGAGAGCTGGAGGGTAATGACACGCATTGCGGCTAGTAGTAATATTACTGCTACCTATGCTTTGCTGCTGCTGGAGGTAGAGCCGATGTCACCTGCTATGTTGATGGCATTTTCCTTCTCGAAGGGGTGTTTTGGTATGGGAAAGCCGCTCACTGCTGAAGACTTGCTTAGTGCTACTACGTCGGTCGGCCTTGTTGATTGCTGATGATGAACGGCGATCTTCGGCGTCTGTTACCACGATGTTGCAGTGATAGATTTCCCGTTGCGTGAAACGTAGACGCTGAGGCCCCGGCCATTTGAGGCGCTTTTTCTTGCTCGACAAACGTCTTGCTCCACAGCGAGCGTTGCGTGCATTTTATTTGCGACTTATGGTACCTACTGTAGTATCTGTACGTCTGCAACTAGGACCTAGAAACGGTAGGTCAACGCGCGCTTAAGACTGGAGGAAGGGAATCGGCCGAGTCGTGGCAGTTACAATGAGCTGCAGCATCCCCTGTAGCATCTGTCCCCTTCGCTTGCGCGACTGCATTTCGAATTCGCATTTACACAGTGCAGTAATGAACTGGGTGGGAAGTAAAACGATATATCAGAACATCAGAACTGACAAGACTCTCCTCGGTCTCTTGGTTGCTCCGTCTTGATCGACGGTTTCCCCTACGAGTAACATGTAGCTTGGCAGTGGTGGTGTGGACATCCAGCAGGTTACCAGTGGTCCCAAGGTATCAATCAGTCAAGTATTTCTTTCAGCTCTGTCGACTGCAGCCGCCACCTGCTCCGTGCTTTCTGCCGCCCGATCTTTCAGGACATCAATATGTTTTGACTTTGACTTTTCGGGCTACTCCGCGGCCCTGTTCTCGGTAAGGCTACATACAGGGAGACCAGCTGGTGTCTTTCGATAGCGTAGGGCTCATCTGATGATGATGACGGTGAACCGTCGTGAACAGAGAGCCTAATCCAGACACACGTGCAGGTTTTCCTTTTTTTTCGAAGGTTCTCCGCGAGCGCGTTTCGTGCCGTGGAAGTGTTTGGAAATGCGATCCTTTTCTTCCAATACACACCCCCCATGCATGTACCTAGGTAGGTAGGAACATTACCTCCACCAACCAAATCGCCATTGTCAACCACGACTCAGGTAAAACTGAGCTAAAGAACGCGCTTCTGCAGACTGGGGACAATCTGGTCAAGCGTGGTGGGAGAGGAGGGGCAGGAGGGGGGTGTTGGGTTTGAGGGACGACGTGCTCATCATTGTGGTCAACCCCACAGCGATCGTTGGGTCCTCCTCAACGGGACGGAGTTGGCACGCACTCATCAACATCAATGGTTGCCAACATCGTTGTTATCGGTGCTCTGCAGCGCATTGACAAAGACTTAAGGAATTGACCAAAGACCTTTCTCATCCAGCTGAATTCATTTAGCCATCGTCTTTTCCGCGAGTATGAAATATTGTCGTTCCTCACCGGCTTCAAAGCGCTGAGCCCTTGCTCATCAGTCAGTGCGCCAAGGTCTCCCCCAGCGAGTGACGATCCTCGAGGAGGTCGTGACCCCTCACGCATGCCAGTCATCCAAAATCCCTGTCCTTACCTCGCCCAGCAGCCAGGGAGCCCACCTAGTCTGTGCCACAGAACCCTGTGATCTTTTTGAATCCTTGGACAGAGGACCCTTGCTGACATCGACGGATGAGGGACGACGATCGATGAGAGGAGGGGTAATGGAATTAAAATCGAAGATTTTGACAAGAAGGATTACGCTCAAATCCATCCGTCAGCTCAGCGGGAAGGAGTCGAGCCAGTCTACCCTGTCGACCCTGATTTTCGCAAACTGGCAGCCCCTCTTTCACGATCGAGCATCCTTGACTGGCGGCCAGATTGGCGCTGCGACGTTTGCAAGGGCCAGCTTCTGACGCATCCCGCCCGATTTGTGCGTATATTGATTGTTTGTGATGAGAATTGAAAATCCATCCGGTGGAATTGCGGCCTGTCTGTCTCATAGTGGTGGAGGGGCGTGTGAGACATTTGCAGGAGACGACACACGCACCACACGGTAGGCGAGCTAGCCTAGCTCCTACTACAGAAGCATTTCTGGTTGTCTTGGCACATGGCAGAAGATGTCCGGACTCGTGTCAGTTCTAACCTGTTACGTGATCTTGCAGCTTCTGGCTGTCGTCACAAGCCAAGAGAGAGTGCCGGATATGACTGACTATGGCTGTGGTTGGTTGATGGTCGAACACGTACATGCACTTCTCTACCAGACAGACACTCATTTGGTTCACTCACTCCGTCGTTCTAAGTTCTGGACCGTTCCTTATGATCACTTTCCTCGTATTCAGATGTGATAACTGGTTCTTATGGGCTCACCTCTCCTGCCGGCTCCCTCCGACACATGACGATGTTGAGGACGTTGACTGCCTGCCCGTCCATGCCGGTTGCGGTGCGGCTGCGACAGTTCTCATGACGCGAGGAAGGGTCTGGGCTGGTCTGTTCAGTCCATCAGCAGTAAGGGCCGGTCCTCGCACCCCCCCCCCGTCGCCGTCGCGTATCTGTCGGGGATGGGGATGGTACATCGGACCTTTGAGATCCGTCCCTGACGGCCACAGCCTTGCCTCAGAGCTTAAGAGCTGATTGCGACTTCCTTTCCATTGTCGGGCTAGGTCTGTTTTCTGCATATGCAAAGTACCTATTTGTATTAGTTAGTGTCAAGGCTAGTAATAGTCTGCAGCAACGCCGATCGGAGGCGCGCTCAGCCCCGAGTGTATCCTCTCTCTTTAGCTCACTAGGTAGTCTCGGTAGTATGCTATGCACAGGCAGGTGCCTAGATAGCAACATCGCGGCGCGCGTGGCGGGAAAAGCCTCAAGTCAATACAGGCCTAGCGCCAGCTGTACTGAGGCAGACGACACGAGATAGCCTCCCTTTGTTTCGTACTAAGCTTCCGTTATATCCCGCATTGGGGCTAGAACCAGAGCCACACCAGTGGTCTTCTTGCAGGGTCTTCTTGCAGGTGCTTGATTGCTCTCGTCAGGTTTTAGTGTCAGTGGATGGAGTGAGGGGCTACCACAGCGACGATGAAGGCGAAAGCTCCGTGTAAGCAGTTAAAACCTTTACCCGCTTATATAGTACTCTCTCAAACCTCCACCTCGCCCATCGCAGCTTTATTACAAGATCATAGTAGCGTTCGGTGTAGTACAGATGCTTGGATTGCACTTGTACTTCTATGCAGTCTCAGGCTGTATGCCTCCCTGTGAGTTTTAGGAGGCAGGGAGGCGGGCCAGACGGGGTGGAGGGAACAGGGGAGTGGAGTGCAGTTGACTCGAGCTGACTTGACTGCAGCCTTTCGGAGGAGCCTCCAAGCAGGAGTGGCTGCGCTTATTTCCCCTTCCCACTTTAAGCTTCTTTCCTCTTCTGGTACTCTAAATGGGGGAAACGGCTTGGCGAGACATTCAGCCCGTTCGGCTTGTGCAAGGCTTGCTTGACCGGTCGGGCAAAGAAGAATTCCCGTCCATTATCATCCGCCTACTATTCTATGTAACTCTCGGTTCGCTTCGACAAAAAGGAATCCTCCCTTCACCGGTCTCCAACTGCTCCCTCCCTCCTAGAAAATATTCCGACGGAAATGTGCATAGATCAGGTAGCGAGGGAGGGAAGGAGGGAGGCGTACAGGTACTTGGGAGGCACTGCAAACTGCAAAAGAGCTGTGACAGGTCGCTTCCATGCTGTGCAACATGTGAGAGGCGTGTGGGAGCCTAGCTGGGAATAGGTGTGTGACGTCCCCCAAACCCGGTCCGTATGCCCGCGTGCGTTGGGTAGGTATTGGGAATGGGTAGGCACACTGAGACTGCATGTGCACCATCGAGTCATTCCTAGCATGGTGTACTATCGGGAAGTAGCTCTTTGTAAGAAACACGGAAAAATAGCTGTAATAACGGTCACTACTAGGATCAGTCCGTCTGCTAGTCTATCAGATGCCAGAGCCTACCTAAACACTGGCGAGTTTTCTGATATCTCTCCCTTACTGTATCATTTTTCGAAGATCCCGATGCGTCCGTGGTATGGCGGCCGCCCCGTGAACCCTCCAAAAGGCAACCTTTTTTTGTTTCCAGTGTCCCGACCGATCCCAGAGAAGAAGAGAGAAAGGAAGCAGTAAAAGCCGAAGGAAAAACAGAAAGAGCTGGCAATCGGGAGAGAAGCAGGCGCTCTAACACGGCCGCACGGCTCCCTCCGAGAGATGGGAAAGTCCGGTGTTGGAGAGAATGCCCCTTTCCCCTCAGCGAGTTCAAAGATAGGGCGTCGCGGGAAACGATGAAAGCAAAATAGCAAAAAACTTTTCCGTAACCTGAAAATGCCGCCCATTTAATCCTCCTAGTTTCGTCTCTTCGAGTCCCACAAAAAAAGGGAGAAGGAGAGAGATGAGAATCGAAAATGAAAGAGCGCTCTCGACGTGATGCCAGTCGAATTTCTCTTGCGAAAAAAGACCGGACTTCATGCCGAGAACGAAAGAAATAGGAAAGGAGAAAAAGAGACAGAAATTTTTTTGAAGAAAAATCCCATAAGATCCATATCCAGTAGTCCTATCCGTCCGTCCGTCCGTCCTGATCCGGGAGAGCGAGTTCTGTTGTTCCCCTCTCCATTCCTATTGTTTCAAGCTGTCTTTGGTGTTGTTCATGGCCTCATCAAAGGTCCTCAACGAAAGATCGTAGATCTTGCCATGTATGTGTATCTGGGTGCCTCCTTATGTTGCTTGTGAGACACTCTAGTCTTTTGGGCCACGCAGTGTCGGCGGCCGTTTCTAATCAGAGCCAAATGGGCTCGAATTTCTGGTTTTCTAGAGGAGGGGGCGCTTCTCGCACTGCCCATCCCATGCGGGTAGTCTCGACATGGGTGGGACGGAGATGTCCCTCTTCCCCGAGTATAGGACGAGGCCTGGGTGGTAGCTTGGAGGAGTGACGAGACTGGCGCTGCGTCTTGGGCGAAGCGTGAGGCGCAGGTTATCATTGTCGTCGCCGTCGGCCCGGCTTCCCCAGGAGGTCTGATGATCATCACCGAGAAGCAACGGTTAGCTGATGAGGCCAAACCCAGTGGAGGGCTAGAAGAGAAGCAATCAAGTACTTACCATCCGAATAGTGAAGAGGGCATGGAGCTTGATGAGGCCGTGGAGATAACCGAATACGACAGAGATTGGCAGGAACTTGATGTCACTCGGGTATCGCCTGAAGAGGCCAATGAGCTTCACCACCTTCGTGAAGGCAAACATGAAGACTAGCTGGGCGACGAGGGCGTATTTTCGACTTCCAGGGTCCCAATCACTGGTGCCCAACCACAGCGATGCCATAATAAGAGGATCGGAGATGAATGCCAAAGACGTGAAGGTTGCGATGTGCAGGGCGTAAACCGACCAAAGCTGGCATCTGATGAGTAGGCAGTAGAGGATATGTTAGCGCGCGTGTAATCGCCCACTTTAATGGCGAGTGGAGTGTGATAGATGCGGTGGCCGTTGACTAGCAGACTTGCGACTGAGCTGAGCCAGGGCAGGACGTTGGATCCGCGATGCTGTATGGATGGATAAATTGACAGATTGGGGGTGATAAGACCGGTGAGGTAAGACGACCCAAGGGCATGTGCATGTATCTATGTATTTAGGTATGCATATAGGCACGTACGGGATGAAAGAATATGTGCGAAAAGGCAGCCTTGCGGCGCGGGTGAATGGGTTGGGGGGCAGGGGTAGTTGAAGTAAGAGCAGTCGTGCTTACCTCCAGACATGTCGCTCTATGCAAAGGCTGGTAAAGTTGCTCCGCCAGTTGCTCCTGGCCCACCGAGAGCACTGGTAAAGGAATTTTATGTTGGTCTCCAGCGTAGTCTCGACCTCGCACTCGCGCTCGTACTGGACCCAGGTCTTCCACCGGTTGCTCACGAGCCAGCGAGTAACGAAGTTGTCGTCGTCGGCGTGCAAGATATACTTGCCCCAGCGCTCCGTCTTGAAGCCGTTCAAGAAGTCGTGGCTGCGGAGGATCTCGGAGCGGTACGCGCCCGTCCGCCCTGACATGCAAGATGTGCCGCCATCAATGTTGTGCGTGGCCGAGATCTCGAAATTGCGCCTCTCGATATAGGCCCCGCCCAGCCAGTTGTATATCTGCCTGATGACCGGTCCCGACCGCTCGCGCCTGACCCTCTGGCAGGTACCCACGCCTCCAATCTGCTCGTTCTCGAACGGGGCGAGAATCCAGGGGATCAAGGTCGGCGGCCACGACACGTCGTCATCTGCCATGATGGTGATACGGGTGGCGACCTTGGGCAGTGCCTCGCAAAGCTGGAGGCGCTTGTTCGCGACAGGAGTGCACATTACCCTGACCTTGGGTGACCCTAGCTTTCTGGCGAGCTTCCTCAGGGACTCGACCTTGTTGGCCGTAGTCACCATGATGAGCTCGTGGGGGTTGTTGGCAAGGATGCTTTGGATCGAGTCGTGCAGCTCCTCGAAGGCATTGTGGATGGTTGGGATGACGACCGTGACATCCTTAGACGTGAAGGTAGGGTTATCAGGGATAGGGTAGGATTTGTAGAGCCAGTGGCTCACGCAGTGAACAAGCAGTCGCAGATATCTGTGGATCCTGGAGGCATGTTAGGCCGAGTCCGAAGACAGGAGGAGCCTTGATACAGCGCGAGTGAGGCTCGGCATTGCTTCTTGCTCTTCATATAAATCGGAGACTCGGCGAGGGGGGGTTTCGGTTGACATACCACAGAATGCAGAAGAGATAGAGCCAGAAAGTCGGCGACTGCAGGACGGCAATGCGATCCCGGATCAAGCCGTCAAGGCTGGCCATATCTATGACCGTCTGTGTCTCAACCATCCCTCTAGATATACCGGAGAGTCTCTCCGTTGTGAAGGCTTTGTGACGATATCTTCTCCTCGAATTCGAAAGATGTAGAGGTATGAGCCCGGAAAGAGGCCTCGGGGTCCTTTGGAACGTGTATCCGGGAGGTTCTTGCTGTCTCCAGCAAGGGCTCCGGCCAGTGGTGTGTTTCTTGTGGAGGTCACGCTTCACAGAAGCGGTGGGGAGCGAGGAGGCTCGATGGGGAAGGGTGCAGCCGAAAACAACGACGTCTAGGCTTCTGATGGGCGAACGCCACTAATAGAGTCCTGGCCCGAGTTGTACGCTTCGAAGGACACGTGCCACGGGTAGGTAAGAGGCATCGGGGGGTAAGCGCTGCTGGGAAAGATGGGGGAGAAAGAAGAACTGGTGAAGAAGTGAGTGGCAGAAGGGATAGAGGAAAACGACCGAGATGAAGGCAGGCGGGAGGTATTAAGAGGAGGGGGAAGAGTACAGGAGGAAAGGCACGTTGCAGGGGAGGTCCTTCTCGCATGGACGGACGGTATACGATGTTGTACACAAGGCAAGGCAACGGAATATGCAAGCCTCAGAGAGAGAGAATGAGAGCCATTGGGACAACCAATTGGGCTCGGGAAAGGACGATGACTAAAGAAAGAAACACAAACGGGACGACGAGATCACGCAACGGGGGCAGACCCAGAGCGAGGAGGACAAGGATATATACACTTACCTCCCGACCTCTCCCGTCCGGCATACGTAGTCCATGTTGAAGTAGCAGTAGTAGCACTGCTACTGCGCTTTGCTTCAGTACTTCATGCTTCCAGTCACTGGGCAGCAAAGGACAAGCATGCTAGTTGAGGCATAGTACCAGCAGGTGCGAGATGAGAGCGGCAGCGAACATGCCTGCTCGCCTGCATGGTGTGCGGCCGGAGTAATCGATGGTGCCGGTTTGGGTTAGCATACAAGAAACGGAGACTTAGTGACAAGCCTGAATGTACTGTTGCAGTAGTGCGGAGGATGCAAAGACAGGACAGGACAGGCGCGGAAGAAGAGAGACAGACAAGTCAAGAGAGAGCCTGTTCTGCAAGGAAGAGCGAGCTAGACAGGGTCGCCAGTCCAGGTATGTGGACGGCAAGACAAGCTGTTGCCGGATCAATTTTGTCTCTCGTCGAATTTGTCTGTTTGTTCGATTCATTATCACCTGCAAATGTTATGCTGAGTGGGGAAGGAGGGGAGGGGTGTGTGCGGCATTAGCGGGAAAGTCGATGGGGCCAGACATGGGGGGAGGGGTGTTGGCCGTTGATGGTGGAGGGGAGGGGGAGGGTGGAGGAAGGTTTTGGAGGAGTAGTGGTCGTCGTGTGTGGGGTGTGGTTCTGGAACTTGTGTGCCCTGTGCCTTCGGCTTGTTGTACGGACGTATCGACTACCTCTGAGCCCTTTGCCTCTTTGCCTCTTTGCCTCCTTGCCTCTCGGGATCTAGTACGATACCTACCTAGGTAGGTAGGTATCTTTCTCCCATCTTTCCTTCGAATATGGAATGAAGAGATCTGGCGGATGGAATGGATGGGGCCTGCAGGCCCCGGACTACGGGGGTCTCGTCGAGCATTCATAGGTCTCAGCGGAGCCGTAATACAGCCTGCGGGAAAAAAAAGAAGAGTTTCTCGGCTTCGAGATGCAAGGTAAGGGGTAAGGAATGGAAGTGTCTGATTCGCGAGGCGGGAGAAGCTTCGGCGAAGACAAATCCATGTCGCCTCCGCGGGGGCGAATCGCCCGTAAACTGATACAGTACCGGCCGGATCGGGATCGTTCTGAGGACCTAAGTATGGGGAGGGTCTCGGAGGCCGAAAAGGAAAGGACTCTCACAAAGCGCCGAGAAGAAGATGCGTTCTATTCATGACAGCCCTGCGACTTTGAGGTGTGGGCAGCTGATGATGACTGGCAGCTCGAAGGCTAGAAGAAGGTATGGAGTACAAGGCGAATACCTCGAAGCCCGATACCTACTTGTTTCAATGCCCTGGCTTGAGAGGCTCGAGCCGAGTGGAGCTCCGGTGGCAATCGGTGGCTCGAGTTGAATCGGCTGGAGACCGGTGGACGGACGTCCTTGTAGACAAACCGAGCCGTCCTGCAGCCGTGATCGTTCTATCTCTCCACACTGTTCAATAACACATAGAAAGGGACCGGACGGCGTCTGAGGAGGCAGGCGGGCAGTACATACCAACTACTTGCGGGGGACTGCTGGCTACCCTGCCCTCGCTGAGTCTAGCCTCCAGTCAGGTCAGCGAGCAGAGGCGGAAGGAGCTAGACATGTTGTTTGTTATTAGCTGGCAGGTTAGTGCTCAGGTTAGCACCTTGGCACTGTGACGATCGAAGCACAGCATCATCTCAGATCTTAATGGGTCTCCAGCCCACAGATGTGGACCACCTGGCCTGAAGCTAGCCTAGCATGACCATGCTGTGGAGGGCGAAGAGCAAAGGAGCACCAGCAGACGAGTGCTCGAGTGTGTTCCTGGACAGCGAGAGGAAAGGTGGCGGCTGGCTTGGTTGTCAGATGGCGAGTGACTGGATGAGAACGGCTGGTGGGCCTGGTTGATGCACTGGCTGAGATCGCATACGAGGAGGTGTGGAAAGGCGTGAGCCAAGATAAAAGCTCCGCTGCTTGGTCTTCCTCCACCTGTATCACATGCGGCGATGTCTGCAAAAATGGATGAACCCAGCTTGGGGATTGGAAGACGGCAAGATAGCAGATGACGAAGGTAGACCAGGCGTATCGCACGAGGTTCTGGCATCTCGGTACCTAAACACCATGGGATGGCTGTGGCAGCCAGGAGGAAGTTAGCAGTCAGAATCGCCGGTACTGTGTACAATTAATTGGTTAGCCGTAATAAAATTGACAGGATCCGCCCTTCCTCACCTCACTTCTTTTATCATTTGACTTGTGTTGGAAAGCACGATTTTGCTCGCGAGGTAAGCAGGCGGCTGACGATTGGTGGTTGGGAAGGAGGGGGCGGAGGGCAGGTGGGGAATTCGAGAGGAACACAAACGTTATTTTCCTTGATGATTCGAAGAAGGTAGGCACGTCAGGCACAGGCTGGATGCTTGCTTCCCCCAGGAGACTCCTGCTATTTCCAATTCTCAGCGTACCTCAGGTGCGTTGTAATTCGCACCATTCGATCATTCCCGCCAGCGACGGACGGAACTCGGAGCTTTAGCTGGAGTTGGTGTTGCGAACCCCCCATCTAGAGCGCTACATTTAAAATAGGATATACCTCAAAAAGGCCACCGACCGAGGTTGTACGCAACATCAAGGATCCCCGCAATGGTCTGGTAGTTCAGGGCTCATAGCCTCACGAATGGGACGTCTTCGGAAGGAATTGGAGAAGCAAGGGTGCAGCCCACCCCATGTGAGCACCAAATGCCGCAAGGCCAATTCCCCTCACTGTCCTTTGCTTCGGACTTCGCACAGAACTCTTTCGACCAATGTGTCGATCAGCGCGAGAGGCCTACAGTGTCGAGGAGGTATCTCTGTGCTCACGGTACTCTGCCAACGCCAGACTGGTTTGACCTTGGGAGGCTTGTCGAAACGTTCAGGCCTCATAGAAAAAGCAGGCCTGGGAAAACACGGAAATCAGAAACGGTGCGAATGAAGACCGGCCGACCTCGCATCCTCAATATCACTCTTCTGCAGGTACAGCTCCGGGAACGGTCTCGGTGGCGCGGGGGTACCAGGCGAAGAAGGACCTGCCGGATTGCGACAGCGACAAGCGCTGCTGGCAGGGGTCCAAAGTCCCATCGATTCTGATCCCTGTCCTACCACAGGGAATCTGGCAGCTCGGGAGTTTGTTGTCTTGGTGGCCTGGAATCAAACTTGTGAGCATCACCACAATTCCGAGCTCTTTTAGACTCAAGTGTGCAGGGAACTCATTCCACCTTATCTCCCTACGATCTTGAGTAGAACATAGAAGCGCTAGTCATCTGTCTTCATCATCCGGATTCCCTTCTTATCATCAACCTAGCCGGCCGGCCGGCAAGTTTGGATGGCACCTGGGCAGAAGAAGACTACGATGACGGCAGGCAAGCAGGCAGAACTGGGACAAAAGCAGCCGCAGAGGCACGGGCAGGATACTCTAAAATAAGATGACACGTCCGTATACATCCACTCCGCCGGCCTCTCGTCGCGTGTTCTTCCCGCGCGGGCGTCAAACGGATTGTGACGCTTCGACTCGAACGGTGCTTCGAAAGAAGTAATCCGGTCTGTGGGCTGAAAGGGAAGAAAGGGAACCGACGGCAAAGAATGAGAGGGTGCCACCCACCATCAAACTCTGCGTCTCGAACGGGTGGGATGGAGGGGATATACTCAAGTTCTCATCACGGCGAATGTCAAGCAAAATGTAATGACACGACATGGCGGGATCAGGATGCAATCAGAACGCAATCAGAGCGCAATAATTTGCGACCTGCAGTCGTCTGCAGTCTTTCCAGGCCTGCATCCAACCAGAGAACGCTCCCTCTACTCCGCGGCTAGCGGTTATCCGCCAGCAAGAGCCGGACAGAAAAACGACGCGAAAAGAAAAAGATTCGGACGCAAGAACGCCACAAAACGCACGATAGTATGCAGGCTAGGAAATAATAATTCATCACCGAATTATTCCCTAGGCTCACACGGCAGTGAACATATCAAAGCACGCAGGACGGGAGGGAGGACTTTTCCCCCACAGATGCCTCTGCCAAACCCATCTGCCTACCTCCAACCTACGCCAGATTAAAGACAAGATAGATGTTTTGCCGAGAACCTCTGGCACTCATTCCTTCCTACCTATCTACTAGGTACCACTTAGACTGACTGGGCCAGGTCGTCGATGGCTCGACCGATCACGGTTCTCGAGCTGGTTCACTCGCTGCCGTCCTCCCTCCTGCAATGACACTGGACAAACTCCGGCCGAAGTGCTACGTAGTAGCAGCGATGATATCGACGGTCTTCTTACTAGCTCTGGGACCGTCCTCCGAGATTGGGGAGACGGCTTCTTTCTCTCCTCTCTTTTTTTTCTTTCTTCTTTGTGTACCGCAGAATGCTGGTGATCTATCACAAATTGAAAACTCGGATGCAGGTCGCCTCTTTGGGAAGGCTTGGACGTGGGGTGACAGCATCGACCCCCCCAAGGCTGCGTCTGTTCCCTCATCCTTTTCCCACTCCCTTGCTCTTCTCATCCTCCCTACCTCTCTGTCTTTTCCAGCCTCCCCATCCCACTCTTGCTCCCGTCTTCTGTAAGCCCCCTCCGCGAGCAGGTAGCCGACAACAGAAGCTCGGCGTGGCCGTCGCAAGATGGTGGTGGAATCCCCCCTCGCGTCGCAGTGATGATCTTCGACAAGACAAAGCCGTTTCGATAAGAATCTGCGCCGTACGCGGACATGTGCTCGGCATGTACAAACGGCCACCCCGGACCAGGGCCATTTCATCGTCGTATGGGAGCCCATCGATTTGCTCAAGATCACATCACATTAAATCTGATTTAATTCCCGAGAGTTTGAAGAGGCAGAAAGCAAAAAAAAAAAAAAAAGGGGGGGGGGAAGATAGGTACGGCACAGTGGTGAGGGTACCCCCCCCAAGTCGAGGGCGGAATGGAAACGGGGGTTCTGCACGACATCTTGGCTCAAGAGGGTCGACCACAACGGCCGATGGCCAAAAAAATAGTTCGAGCTGCCCACTGGAAAGTGGAAGTGAGCCTCCACAACCGCACGTACTCTGAGGGTAGGGGAAGGTGTGATGGACGATGAATGCCGCCCATCATCATTCGAGGGGTCCAAACTCTCGCACGACACGAACACAGCAGAGCAGGCCGGCGTTCGCAGAAACTTTTCGTAAGAGGGGCTAGTAGGCGAGAGCGAGGCTGGCTTCGTTGAGAGGAAAGAAGGGGAAAAAATTTTGACCCGCGGTTCCGTTCAAGCCGAAACTCCGCGCACAAAGTCCGAGGTAGGCACGTAGTAGGGGGATAGATGAAAGAAGCAAGGCGGACGATCTAGTTACTTCATCCCCCTCTATCCTTGCAGCCAGCTCGGGGGAGGTGAGAGAGACTCTGAAATCCGACAAGAGAGAGCTACCAAGAGGAGTTGGGGGCAGAAAAAAAAATCCTCCATAGAACTTGCAGTCAGGTCGAGATAAAGTGTCTGTCAGGCACGGGACACGGGTCAAGTCTGGTCACAAAAGCGGGAGACGTGAAATCTCTTCACCCAAACTCTGTGCCGGTTCGGCACGGGGGGTGGTTTCGGCTCGTCTGATTTGCTCATCGTTCGTTCCGTGTTCACGGTCCGCAGACGCACCGTCTCCGGCGGAGCTTGGGCCCTCTCCTCTCGCCAACCTCAACCTCACACAACTCCAGTCACGAACTCACGCCAGTCCACCGTTTGTTGTTGGCCCGACTTGGTCCGAACGAATTTGGTTCGAACGAATTTGGTTCGGTCAGGGACCGGTGAGCAAGGATCTATCGTCAATTTTGTCATTGCTGCGACGTACGACGTTGTAACCGAACGGACTAATTATGTGTTGCGTGCGCGAGACAATCGGGAGGGAGAACTATCTCAAGTGCTCCAGCGCCGAAGTTTGGTTCTTACATGCACACGTCTTCCTGCCGGCTGCCAAGGAACCATGGCAACTTGCCGCCCGACACAAGCAGGAAGGTGGTGGGACGACGGCACCAGACGTTAACCAAACCTCTGCACTGCAAGGACGGCCGCTCATCGTCCTGATTCCTTGGCCGATAGGGCTATTAGCGCATTCTAATTTGACAACGAACGACGATGGACACGGCTTTGGTTCAGGCTTTGGTTCTGACTTCTGGTCGGACCAGACCTGAACTTATCGCACAGCCGGTCCGGCAAACCTTCGAGCCCTCCTGATAATTGTTCTTCGCTTCCAAGTTGGTTTACCGTGCCCTTCGCTTTGCACCCTTCCTGGCGGTCTCCTTTCGATCCGACTCGCAACCGCAACCTCACAGGCAGGTCGGCCCGTCTGCGGTTGCAAATGACATCGAAACCCGAAAATACACTGGTATGCAGACCAGGGGGGGACCAACACGCAGGAGGAAGGCAGCAGGGCAGGCAGGCTCGCCAAAAAAAAAAAGCCGAGCTCGAGTCTCCCCGTCTCCATCTCCTCCATCGCCGTCTCCACGCGTTCTCGTCCATCAACCCGTTGCTCCACCTGCAAGGAGGGAGGACAAGGCAGATCCGCACGGTGGGTGAAGCCATAGCTCCACCTGTGTGATTGGTACATGGAGTGGAACAACTGCCCAGATTCCCACCTGGCCGCCGAGAAAAAGAAAGGTAAAAGAAAGGAAAGAAACGAAAAATTCCATCTCCCGCACCGTCCGTGTGTTCTCGCGCTAAATAAGCAGGCAGCCAGGCAACTCGTGGCCCATTTATCACTCGGATCCGGACTGCTTCGCTTGTACCTGCATTTCAATGCCAACGTCTTGATGAAGGAGAGAGAGAGTGCTGTCATGGGTGGACCATTGCGCCATCGCTCCGATAGTTACCTCAACACTCAGCATCTTGACACGTACACGTACACTGTACAGTGTGTGCACGGACAGTCTTGGTCCACCCCGCAGGTTAAAGGATGTGGCCGTCGGGACGGCGGGATCTTCCTTGCCCAAACAAAGACCAACCAAACCACTCCGCATCTGCGAGCCTATTTTGTGCCGTTACTGCGACTGTGCCTTTCAATTTTTTCATTTTTCACCTTTGACGGAAACGACTCCCAACAACTCAACACAAAATCTGCATCGCGGCAGGGCTGGTCCCTGTACAGTCGCAGACACAACTACCTTATAGCGTCCAACGTACATACATGCCTACATACAAATCACAGAGCAAGACGACCACGGCACGCAAGGACCTTTTGTTCTTTCCTTGGCTTGTCGGATGAGGGGGGCATGTCGTGATTACATCAACGGGCGATGGGAGGACATCAGGGACGGACGGACGCACATACGCGGTCCAGGTACATGCAGACACCCAGCTTACGACAGCCGGCCTCGCTCAAACTCAGCGGTCTGGATCACAGATATCTGCTTCCCGATTACCGATCAAATCATCCCTCGGTCCCCTGTATTCCCTTGCTGAGATCCCCTTGCTCCGACACCCCCGCCGATGGCCAGAACAAGAAGTTGCTCCCGCGATGCCGCTTGCCGCCAGGTGCGCAACGAGGTTACCACCGCACTGTCGAGATGGTAGATGGCAGTCAACCAAGTGTCACGTCTTTCAGCACGTGACCACCGTCGCTCAAGAAAGCCTTTCCTGCGATATTTTATGCACATCTGTACCCTCTTATCTTCGCACCCAAGTGGTCGACATCGGATCTCGACGACCAAGAAGGGAGACCTCTCTTTCCGCATTCCCTCCGTACTCTTTGCCGACCTACCGCATTGCAGCTGACCGCAGACCCTGTCGAGCCGTCCATGAGCCACCATCCAAGTTCTCTGCTCCTACACCCATACCTTCAAATATATCGGTATACACACCTAAACCCATTCCTGCAAGTGCCTAAAGCCAGGCATCGCGCATTGTCGTGTCGTTATGGACAAGCCGAAGCTCTCCAGCCATACAGCCTGTTGTTGGATCGCCCCATCTCAAGTTTGGACCATGAAATGGGTGGGAAGTCGATGCATCATAGCCCTTCTCAGTGTCCTTGTTTAGCGTCTGCATGTATCGCGGCCAGTTCAACCCAGTCGACAGCATCCGGCGCGCATGCTTTCTGCACCCTTACAACTAGGTACTCTTCGGATACCTTTGGTAGGTATCTCACGCACGAATTCTCTCAACAAATACCTTGACCCATTCGCACACGCACAATGGCGACATGACGCGCGCACATCTGTCCAGCCGCTGTCAACTCCAGTTCATAGACTGATGATGACAGATGACAGTCAAGTGTCAAGTCCACTCTCCTCTCGGCAAAAGGTCAACCGAGGTTCCTGCCCTACCCTGCCCTGCCCTGAACTGATGAGCTTGTCTGCCTGCCTGTAATGCTTGCTTCATAAGGTACCTTCCTATCCTCCCGTCAGATACAGGATGCAACAACACGCACACGCACATATTGCAGCCAGCCCACCAGTGTGAAGCAACACGAAAAATTTGAGAGCACATTGTACTGTGCGCCATACAGTATTTAGAACCTAGACGGCTCAACGCGTATCACCTCCCTCTTCATACCACTAAAGATGGCAACTTGAACGACACGCTATCTCACATCCATAATGCAAACGGCTGACCTATCATCGGTCGTAAAAACCTATGAATTGCCTCTTTCATCAGAGAAGAAGCAAGCCAGCAGCGGTAATATGCACCCGACGTATCACTTCCAGCATCTTCTGCACAAGTCTCATGTACCTCAGCATAATCATGGCGATGGTTTGCATCCCCCCCTCCGTTTCTGTGCTGTCCTCACTTTCCTTCCGTCGTGATTGTTCCCTCAATTCACCCGACGTCCAAAGCATTTTAAAATGACAATATGCAGAGACCAGCTGCACCGTGGAACCATCATCCCTGGCCGCACAAGTCTGGTTCTCGGTGTACATCTCCCTCCCCACTGGCGAGAGGCTGGTGCTGGAGCAAAAATTCTTTCCCTTCCGGAACAATTCAGGCTTTGGACAGGCACGCACACCCCTCCTCCACAATTTCCCTAGCTCCCTCTCTCGTCGCTGCAAACTCCAGCTCGATGTGTCTGACGTTGACTGCATCTACCGAGACTTTCCCCATTGAGATGGGCGACGAGTTCCTTGTTACCAAATAACGAACCACAAATCTACAAGTACCTAAGTACACGTGCCGCCGACTTATTCGCTGGTACGAGTACAAGGCTATGGTGCAAGCAGCCAGTAGCTACGTTTTTCAGCCGCTATCCCCGCTGCTCCGTGGCCTCCAGACCTCCAGGCCAAGGCAGGATGACCCGCGACACATGAAGGGGAGAAAACCTAAGACACGGAGAGCTGAAATCATCAGCGTCTCACACCCGGTCGAAAGCAAGGGATATTCCAAGGGTACCTATTTCCGTAGCCTTCGGCCAGTAGCCAGGCCTCTCGGCGCCGCCGGGATGTGGTCCAACCACGCCTTGCGCCTGAATCCTGGAGAGGAACGATGGCTTTCCCAGGCCCATTGGGCCGTCCGAGTAGCCCGCGCTGGTCCCAACTCCGTTATGGAATCTCCCTGGTCCCAACTCCGTCATGGAATCTCCCGAGCCCCTGGCTGCGGGAAGTTGCTTCGCCTCATGGTGAGAGAGATGCCCATGTCGGTGTGGGACGAGAAACCAGGGGGTGCCGCAGATTCGCTTCCGCGTTGGGGAGCTCCCGATAGAAGGAAACGAGGGGAGCGCCCGCGGTGGGCGTGGGCGGGCGGGCGGACGGGCGGGCGGGCACGCAAGCGCGGGCAAGCGGGCAAGCAAGCGAGGGATGAAAAGCGAGGGATCAAGGAAGGGCATCAACGGTGGATGCTCTGCGCTGGCGGGCACGGTAACTACGGCGTAATGAAACCTTACCCTGAGATCGAATTTCAATGTGGCCAAGCGGTCTCTGTCGGCGGGAAAATAGGTCCCGGGGAAGCAGGTCCTGCGCTTCCGGGCCCCAATGCGATCCGAAGGATGCGTGGCCGGGGCGCGGCCCCATTTCGGCCGTCACTGTCAACGGTGGAATTCTCATTCCTCAGCCCGGCCTGCCCGCCGCCCCAGAGCTTAATATGGACTCCTCAATCGTGTCTCTCTCGACTAAAACAACCGCGAGGCAGAGCCGCGACCAATAACCCTGGCCACATAGGAAGGCGGACAGAATGTGACGAACGGCAATCTCGGGGAGGACGAAGAAGAGTACGAACAAAAGGCAAAAACGGAAACAAGGGATAAAATGATGAGAAAGAAATACCACTAAAAAAAGCCGCCGAAGATACCCCATAGGATTTGCGGCCGACAGCACATACCTACTGCACAGAGAGAGATACGCCCGGCACGGTGAGTCTTTTTTTGCACGTCCACCAAACACTCCTAACCGCCTCATTACCTCCCTTCACAAACAGGGTTTCCTTGACTCCAGGTAGGTACATATGGACACCCTGGCACTGCATATTCGTGCAGCATCGAGGACCGTCCGATGTATCTCTGATGCAAGACACGCTGCAATAACTCTTCACCGCCCGCCGTCCTCCCGCTCCTGTCGTCCGCCCCCCAAGCATCGGCATTCATTTGAATCGAAGAGCTTGGGGCTTCTATCATCCTCCCTTGCTTGCGGGGGTCCCCGCCGGCGCCGCGATGACCGCGCACTGTCTGCCATGACACATTACATACATACATACCTACAGGCCTGCCTGTCCGTCTCGCCGCAAACGCCCCCGGGCGTCAGCTTTTCACTTTCTCTCTCTCTCCTCCACGGAGAAACCTTACACCCCATGGAGGCATAGCATGAAATTCATCCCCACGAAACTCTGGGCGGCAAAGTCAAGATCCGAGAAGCGGCTGCCGCCGACGCAGGTCGACGGACACACCGCGCCTACCGCTGGTCCCCCATCCTAGTTAGTTCTCACGCTACGTAGCCTCCCATCCCTACCTACCTCTACCTACCCAGTTATGACATGCGTACCCGTGAGAAGAGAATCCTGGCGATAACCATGTTTCTAACAGGCAGTCCTGCCGTCCAGCAGCAGGTTGGATGGAAACCGTCACGTCAAAAGGCAAGAAACTTGTCTGACGACGGAGGCCACCACTGCCTCCTCCTCACATCATCGACACCGGTTCGCTCCCTGTTACGCACGAAGCATCCAGCCAAGCCAGCAAGCAGGTTGACGCAACCGTCCTCGCTCCTCGCCAATCACTGCTGCCGACACGTCCATAGGCACAGTGACGTATTCTACACCGCCCCATGGCAACCCCCTCTCCGGTTCCGGGTCCTTCTCTACAGTTCTGTGAGGGACCAAGCAAGAATGGTGGCGAGATACGGGACATGATCTCGTTCTTCCTTGCCTTCCCACTCCACCCTCACCCTCATCCTCGCTTTCACATCGCCACTTCTCACTTCTCCCTCCTCCACTGCCACCTCCCTCTCCCTCACATCGAACCTCTCTCTGCGCTCTCTGGTAGCATCAGGCCCCGAGGTTCCCCCTTCCAGACAGACGATCCCAAGCCGCCCGTTCCCCCTCTCTATCTGCATCAAGTGCATCAAATGCATCAAATGCATCAAATATTGCCCATCCGTTGTCCACCCAGGACCAACCAACTCCAATCCCCTGATCCCTGAACGGGCGGGCACGGAGGGAATCTCCTATTCTGGCCGCGACCGGCGCCCCTTGCCCCGTCTGATATTGGTTATCTCTCGTCGGCCATTGGGCAGGCAGGCCGCCGAGGAGAACGAGAAATGCGAGGGGGCAGAGGAATAGGTGAGAAGGGGGGTGAGAGCGTCGAACTGGTCGAGTGGCCGGTGGGCGAACAACCGTGGCAAGGGAGGGAGATAGTCAAACCCTCCGTTCTAGTTGGCTCAACGACGTCCCTGCCGCCCGCCAATCTCCAATCTCATCTCCCTTTTCGCCTCCCTCCCTCTCTCCACTCGCTGAGACAGACAGGCAGGCGGTTCCGTGTTCTCCACGTTTCGAACCGTGCCGTCGAGGGAAAGGTAGGATAGGGGGAGGGTTCGGGCCCATCAGAGCCTCGCCCGCCTGTGGAGATCTAGATGAGTCCAGATTCCCAGAGAGGGGGAGGTCACACGACCAGCGAAGTCGCCAGTCGCCACTCGCTAACCATGTCCGCCTCCGTGTTTGGCACCATGTGCTGCTTCCTTCCCGTCCCCTCGCCTCGTTTGTGTGCTCGTGTCTCGGCGGGCGGGTCGCTGTCGCTGCCCGTGGTTCGTTGTTGTTCATGGGGGCAAATGCACGAACGAATGGACGAACAAACCAAGAAACAAGTGGACGTGGATAGGCAACCAACACACCAACCAACCAACCAACCAACCAGAGAGAATGACAGACTGACAGACGACACTCGGATGGCAGACCTCCGTACGTTCGTAAAGAGAATGGAGTGTTCGCTGCTCTTCACCTACCGAGGCAAGCGTCTCGCGGGAGAGCGAGGTTGATCGACCCATCCAGACCGGGGCCGTTGGCGGGCTCGGCGGGAACGGATCATTGCTGGTTGGCTTCTCTTGACCTCCTGGAGGGACAAACGGAGGATGTCTCCTCTACCTGGAGAGTACATTGCAGATACCTCACGCCCACCCNCTCCCCACGCCCTTTCATCCCTACCCTTCCCCTCCGCTCCGCTCCACTCCACTCCCATCTCGCCATGTCTGGCCTGGCTGTCTGGACTCGGCAAGCGTCTCTGCCGGCCGAGCCCGGGTCGATGAGCGAGGACAGAGCAGGAAGAGAGACGTCGAGGATAGATAGTCTCCCCAAGGAGAAGGATACACGAGAGATGGAATCAGGCACAAATAAGCAAGCTGCCTGCTACTGCCTCTGATCCACTTAGTTTTCGAGGGCTATGATAGACAAGAAGAGAGAATCCAAGTACATCTTCCCTTGCCTCCATGCTCAGATCCTCCTGTTGCCGGACCTAGCAACAACATACCTGCATCCAGATATCTCATTTGTCTCGTCCTGATATTCGGCCGAGCGAGTGATTGTTGCTCCGTCTTCAGTGTTGACAGTCCACCCGACCCTTAAGCTGGGCTCCACGGAGGCCGTCCTCGTCCTCGCTCATGGTCGCAATCGTCGCAGTTCACGGCGACGACGCAATCAACCAGATAGATCTGCGGAGTTGCTCACACAGATACACCGATCTCCATGAGACAATACCTAGCTGAACATAAAGAGTCGACACAATAACGTCCAGGAAATGGGGAAAATATTGGCGGTGATGAGCTTCAATAGATCACGGACTTCCAAGATAGGTGCCCAAAAAGGAGGCATTGCCCACGCTGCTCGCCTCGTCTTCGCGCCTTTCCCTCCCCTAAGTGATGTTATCTTCACTGGGACAATCATGACTGACGGAGCTCCCATATTGATCAAGTCACGATCGTTGCTCGCTCGCTCAGTCGGTGGGAAGAATCGACTCGTGGCTAGGCTGCTCTCAGCTACACGAGAAGAATATGATGACACTAGGGAGATTGCCGAAATAGACTGCCTGTCAGTTCGGAAACGGCATACCCCGAGTACTCAACCTACGCAGGCCCGACCTTTGAGGGCCTCCCACACATCTCGGTGTATACGCGAGCCTCCTTTCAGTCAGGGGTGAAGAAGCGCACTGGTTACCGGTGACGTTTAAGACGTCAACGGCAACCGGCCTTAACTCATAGGGAGATATTCGTCAACCTTCACCTCTACTTTGCTTCCAGCAAATTGCAGATCTGTCCTACGGTGTAGGGCCGTCATCCGTGACGACCTCTAGCTTACCAGTGCCCAGAGGCTGGACACGGGTTACCGCGGCACTTCCCCTTCGCTTTTCCGCTTAAGAGAAACGTGTCCGCGGGTAGAGGAGAATGGTGATGATAGACACAAACAGTTACTAGGTTCCAATGCAGCCACATCCATGCGGACTATCGACATCCCCTTCCGCGCGCATGGGCCGGACTTGCCGGCCACTTTACGCTTTTCCTTTTTGGCATATGGCATGGACGAAGAACGTGCACACTGGGATTTGCAGGTCGCTTCCGCCGGTCTGGGACGTTATTCTCTTTTTTTTACTACTTGCGTCTGGCCTGTTATGGAAGTCGAGATATGGACGGTAGCCGTCGTCGTCGGGACTTGCTAGCTACCGAGAAGGAACGCATACTTCGATGGTCAATGCCACGTTTTCCGACTCTTCGCAAAGAAATGACAGAGAAGCCGTCGCCTCTGACCGGCCCATCACCGCCAGACAGAACAATCCCACGGCCTTCACCTTCACATTGCCTCCAGCAAGTTGCAAATCTATCTGTCCTGTGGTGCAGAGGGCTGTCTGTCAACCGTGGCGATCTTCGGCTTCCCCGTGACCAGAGACCGGTAACGCACAGGAAACCGCGGCGGCCAACCAGCCACTCAAGCGCCCGCCGCCATAGATCCGGATTTGCTCGCACTTGCAGACTCCTGAAATACTACAGAGAAAGAATGGACGTGAAAATCCTGGCAGTGAGGAGACGACAAACGATGAACGGCATGGGCAGCTAACTGGTGCCCCAAGTGAGGCACCTGTCCATCTATCTGTTGCTGATAGTGTAGTATGTGACCACTACGACTATTGAGAGAAATTATAACAGTACGGCCACGACAGGTCAACTAGCCACAGCCAGCCAACGCATATGTTTGGGGGAGGGGGGATTGCGCAGCCACCAGACAGACAACTTCTCTTGTCTTGGGAAGACTCTCTGCTTTGGGGAGGGGCGCTACTTTCGACGACATCAGGGCGAAGCAGAGCTCGAAGCAAAAACAAAAACAAATCCAGACAGACCTGCTTGCTGCCGCCGGAACCACACAGCCTAGCGAGGAAGCGAGCGCTTGTGTTTTTGTTGGCGTTGTCGAGGTGGTGGCCTAGAGCCTAGGTCCTAACCCGCGCCGAGAAACCTTGGTGCCGCTGCCGCGGCGGCGTGAAGTTTACCGGACGCGCCGCACGGCGCCGCTGGCACTGCCATTGACTAAGCCCGCCCGCGCATCAACTTTGGGTAGCTTTAACTATTTTAGATACCTGGTACTTTACGTGCCTTGCAACCTCGCCTTGCTGGGGTTAGCAGGCGCCTCGGGCTACCTACGGTACCTACCTACCTACCTCAAGTCAAGCTAGCTGGCATGTCTACCTAGCTGGGCTGGCCTAGGCCACAGAAGGGGGGACCGCTGACCACCACCATCAACCAAAAACCCCCCTCGCCATCATGCCGGCGTTCCCCAAGTCGAAACGCGGCATGGAGTTATGGTGAAGGCGGCGCCGTTGTTTATGGAAGTACCTAGATAAACACGAACAGGAAGCCAAGGAGGGGAGGGGTTCAAGAGACACAGAGAGAACACACATAATTCTAGCACTAGATGGACTAGAGCGGAATGAGGATGGGCGGCGGAAAGGGTTGTTCCCGGTCATCATCATTCATTCACCAACCAATCTATCACCAACCAAGAAAAAAGACCAGCAACTGAGGCCCTCTTCAATAATAATCTGAGGCGTCGGATGTATCGCGGCTAGGTGGTTCTGGTGTGGTGGCTTCGGCAGGGCGGAAGAGGAGGCAGGCCGTTTCGGACGGGCCATGTCCTGTGTCTGACAGAACAACCAGCCTACCTGCCCGTATCGTTGGGTACATTACCTGCCTTGTAGGGGGGGAGTGGCATGAGGATTGATGATAAATTCGCAGCAAACAAGGCGTTGGATAGATTGAATACTATGAATCCAAAATCAATGGATCTGGCAGGGGGGATTCCGAATGGGGAAGAAAGAGACCTGACTCCTGAATTAGGTATATCGATTGGTGTGGATGGCAGCCACCATCTTTCTACCTAGTAGATCCGACAAGCACGTACTGGTAGTCGAAAGATGTTAGTGTTCTTGCTTCTTTTCTCTAATCGAACCTGGGATGTGAGAGTGGGGGCGTACCTACACCTAGTAGCTGCCTGGCCTGGTACCTCACTATCTTGTCATGCAAGTGAGACAGACATGTCGTCCCGGGAAGATGGGTAGTGCCGTCGGATAGATAGATGGGCGGCCAGGCAGGCAGGGATGGGATGGCACTCATCAGCACCAGTGATGAGAGAGAAGGCCCGGCTAGGTCATCATTAATGCTGCACGAGAGGAGGGGGCAAGGAAGCACGAGACATCACACGCAACCACGGCGGCGGCGAGGACGCGGCGCTATCGACTGACCCCGGATGCCGATTTGGGAAGGTCTGGGCCCTGGTCGGTGGCCTTTTTATCCTCGTACATGTCGCACAGTTGAAAGACAGGAAAAAACAAATTGATGATGGTGGGTGGTGGTGATGATGAGGGGTCTGGTGCTTTCTTATTCAAGCATCTCACTAACATCGCTTTCGCCGAAGCTCTACTCAGCCCCAGATCGCTTGTAAAGTAGTTCGGTCTAGATGGATGGCTGGAGACCGACCGGTCCAGCCGCTTGACCAATATTTTATCTATTCTATGCAAAATTTTCTCCCCATCTTTTTTTTCCCCTCCTCTCTTTCCTGTATTGCCTCGAGGATACGTACGGAGTGGATGTATGAGGCTTCAAGCCTGTCGATAGTTCGAAGATGTGGAAATGAGGACCTTCGAATGAGGGGTTGAGAAAGTGAGCTGACTGGAACTCCAGCTCAGGTTTAGCGGCTGCAACCCCGCTCGCCCACAGATGCAGACGACATAGAACCTGGTCCCTTGTTCCACCACTGCACTGGGGACCGACCCCCTGGTCCTGACCCCTCTTCTCCTCCGCTTGTCTCCGTGATAGGCGTGATAATAAGTGAGAAGTGCAAAAGTGCAAGCTGCAAGCTGCATCCAAAGAGAGAACAGGAAGACCCACGAATTCGGGGCGCGGACGATGATACCAGACTACGACAGTAGACCAGACGAAGTGCTGTTGTGCAAGGTTCCTCAGCGGCGGAGAATGGAGTTGGCGAGGCAGAAGATAGGGGGCATGGCATGGTATGGCCTCCTACGATGGCCGGGCGGGAACCAGCACCAGGCAAAACACATGAGTGAGTGAGGACATGCAGGCAGGAGGCGGCCACCGATCGCGGCCGGACATGACCGTCCAGTGCGACCTGCGCGACGAGGGGCAGAGAGAGAACGAGAGACATGACTGAGGTTGACTCTGCTGTCAACAATAATAAACAAAGAAAAACGGAAATCCCCAGCCAACCAACCAAGAAAACCAACTGGAACAACAATCAAATCGATGTTTCGCGCCGGCCACAAAGAAGAAGACCGGTCCAGAATGTTGAGGCTTTTTTTTTGAGGTGTCATGGTAAGAGGAGGTCGGTTCGGGTCCGGTCGGTGAAGAAGAATCACTAATACAACTCATGACTTACCAAGGAAGGCAGATGGATCCGCCGAGGAAGGTAAAGCTTCCCCCGCTATTCCGCCTCTTCCGGCACACATGGCTTGTGATAGCGCGAACGCCACCTCTTTTTTCCTTCACCTGCTACAAGGTTATTGGGCGTTTTGCTCAATTGCACATATTCCATATATCAGGTTTTTGTCGCACTTTCTCCTCGGCGAAAGAGGGCCGATGAGAAGAGAGTGAGAGAGTGAGAGACATCAATGATGTTATCAAATAGGTGTAGGTGTACGCACATGCAATCCTGATGAGAGTTCGGTGCAAGACAGTCCGCCCCACGCCAGCCAGCTGCTGCACCAAGCTGCTGCACCAGGCTGCTGCACCAGGCTGCCTGCTGCACAGGTGAAGTAGATTGCATCGCAGGCCTTTCAGTTTGGGACGAAATTCCAAGATGCTGGTCCAACTCTCTTTTGGCCAGGCGAGATGCTGTAGGCGTTTTACCTTGATGAACCTTCCGTGCCGCGTCGTCCAACAGCAACCTTGGCCGACTGGCCTGATGGCCGTCTTGGAAGTAGTAGGCTCCGCCGCCTTGGTACACATCACCTAGTGCCGTGGGAAGAGGGACGGAGGAAGAATGAGGGAAGCCGCTCTCTCCGGATAAGACTGTCGTGGATTCATTCATTCGTTGTTGATTCATGGCCCAATCTTGATTGTAGCGACACAGGAACGCCCCGCGTAGCACCTACGGGTAGCAAGTAGAAAGGATTCCTGTGCTCCTCCGCTCCTCTTTTGCTGGTCACGACTTACGGGCCAAGTCTCCGGGGGAAGAAGAGTTGTCCCACTCCAGGCTCCCCAGGCTTCCGAGGTCCCTCCGTCCGTTCCGTTGGTTGACTTCAAGTGAGGTGTGTGAGAGATGTGAGGAGGGGGGAGAAGTTAAGGTTGGAGCTTGGCTTTGTTCATGCTGTTTTTTCTTGTGGCCAGTCAAGCGGACCAAAACGCCTCTCGCCCAGCTGCTCGGGGAGGTGATGTGATCTTGGACCTCCGCCAATGGGGCGGATGAACGGGAGTTCTTTGCTTTCATTGACAAGAAGGATTGTTCATCCCAGTCAACTCCGTACATTTCCCCCTCCTTTCCCGCGGCAGTTCACTGCAGGATACTCCGGACACACCGCACTTTGATAAGAAAACTCAAGGAAATAAAGGGTCGAATATTTGCGTTAAACAGGTAATGAGGCTGGAAATGATAATGATACCTGGTCGAACTCATCACTGCTAAATTGAAAATCTCATTGAACAGTGCACCCCCAAAGAGCTCCAAAGAGCGAGGTTAGGGTGGTGTCCAATGTGGTACAGCACATAGTGCACGCACCAGCTGTCGATCAGTGGTCGCCGAGGAAAGGCTATTAGTGGCCCCCTAGCGAGTCTCCAGGGATCCCCCCGCCTCCAGCAGCGGCGCCGACCGGGTGGTGCCTCCACTGGCCTCCACTGTAACAGCAGTTGACCCCAGTCAGCTTTCAAGGCCCGCCTCCGCCTCCCTGCACGGGACGGACGAACTTGAACACTTCAGCTGGGCCTTTCCCTCTTTCCCCCAGTCAGCGTCGTCCCCTCGAGTCGGTCTCAACAACAACCGTACGTCAGCAGCGTCAACATCGACTAGGAAGGCGGCCTTGTCGCCCAGACTTCAAACTTCTATTTCTCGGAATCTTCAGACGAGTGATTCAGTCGTTGACAACGATTGCAGCTTCGACTGCCAATTAACACCGGCCGAGCGCGAAGCAGCTAGTTTATTTTCGGCTTAAAGATGTGAGGGGGCCAGCAAATGCAGCCCCAGTAGCAGCACAGCTCGACATCCGAAACTCCCCCGCTTTCTCTCCTCCGTCGAGACCGCACTTGCTGCTCGACTTGCATGTGGTCGACGCCAGAGCCTTAAGACTTGCTGAGGGGGATTTCAAGGCCAGCAACTCGAGGACGAAAGACAAGCTGGAAGTCATTCCGCTTTCCTCGTCCTAACGCGATCCCTTCTACTCGATAACCCCGACAATCCAGCTTTGTCAGCATCATTCGTCTCCTTCACTCGAAGCCCATCGTCTCTGTCGTCTGCGCTCGAAAGCCCAGGCAGGGGCCCTGCGCCCAGTGGTTCTGGCAGTGTGGTTGTGGGTGAACCCCCGCCCGGCGAGGAAAGGTTGGCATCCATGTCGTCGGTGCCAGGATGGGCGGGAGGTGGACGAGGAGGGGGGGCAAGCACCCAGAACAAGATCACAAAAACGAAGGGCAACATCGTGAAACCGATCCTGAAGAAGCTGTCAAACTCAGAGAAGAACTCGCTAGACCTGGATCGCGACTGGGAGAGCCAGGAGCACAACTGGTCCGGCAGTGGTGTTGGCTCGGGGATGGCCTGGTCGGGCGGTGCGTACGACTCCAGCGGGATGGGAGCGGCGAGCCGGTCGGCCAGGGACGTCAGCTTCGTGTCTTCAAGGTTAGCTGATGCAGGCGGCATCGGCGCATCAATAGGTGGAGGGAGCAGCGCCGCTGCCATTCGAGTCGATCCGAAGGCGAGCAGCAGCAGCATCGGCGGCCTCGGTGGCACCGTGAGGCCCAAGTTCTCCCACGGCCGCTCGCCGTCCGGGGCGTCGCATATCTCTGTCGCCACTACCGGCAGCAGCGGCGTACCGGGTACTTCGTCTCGCCCCGGCACATTCGTCCATCCGTTCCAGCAGACGCCCCGGACCTCTACTCCTCCAATATCATACGCCAACTCACTCGCTTCCTTCGATAACAATCCGAACACACCCAGCGGCGGGCGTGACTACTCGCCTACAATAACAGAAAACGAGGACGACGATGACCATATATTCCGAAACGACGGCGAGGGCGGCAGCTATTCACTCTACCGACCTCATCACTCCCATTCTCACTCAGGCGGTTCGGGCTCTCATCACCCTTACACAAGCAATGGGCACACGCTATATTCCATCTCCCAGTCCAGCCTGCGCAGACCTTCCCTGGCTTCCCAGCGGACAGGATCGTTCTCCGAGCTCAACTCCTCGTCGATGCCAGCAACAGGGCCAGCAACCCAAGCCATTCTGAGCGGCGGCGCGAGCGTGGCCGTCGGCGGACCAGGCGGTCGTTTCATAAACTCAAGCCGGTCTACACCGGCCAACTCAACCCGACTATACCACGGAGGCAGTCTACTCAGCTCTAGCAAATCGCATTCCGACCTCCACCTCAACCTCAAGCTGTCCACCAATGACTCCAGCAACATCTCAAAACCCTTCGGGCGCGGTGGCGGCTCATCCGCCAACGTTACGCCAACAGGCATCACCATGCCAGCCTCTTTCGCATCGCCCTCATCCTCCTTCTCCGCGGCGCCCATGTCCCCGCTCCGCAGCTCCCTCGACACAGTCCCTCGACTCCGCTCGCTCTCCGAGCAGCAGGACCGCAGCAGCAGCTTCACCACTAGTAGCGGCGGCCGAGGCATCGTCGGTGCGGGGTCGTCATTGACCTCCTCCTCCTCCGCCGCTGGGCCCCCCCTGAACCCAGCCGAGCACGCCAAGATGGTGCGCGAGGCTCGGGCGAAGTTCGAGGAAAAGGAGCGCGCGCGCGACGAGAAGCTCGAGAAGAAGCGGGACCGCGCTGCGAGCCGCGAGGCTGAGCGCCAGCAGAAGATAGCGATGAAGGAGTACGCGCGGTCGCTGCGCTCCGGCACGGGGGGCGCTAGTAACAGCCTGGACCTGCCGAGGCCGTCGACGTCCGCGTCGGGGTCGCATGACTGGCTGCGCAGGTATGGGTCGTCTGGTCTATCGGGCGCGCCGCTTGTTATGAGCGAGAAGACCCCGGTAGCCGCTACAACTGGCGCGGGCGCCGGCAACGCGTTCTCCAGTCGGAGCTACGACGCGGCGTCGCATGGGGCCGAGCCGACGCTCACTAGCACTCCTGCCAAGGGCGGTGGTCGGCGTGGTGGAGGGGGGACTGGGGTGGGTGGTGGCGCTGGTAACACGTCGGCGAAGAAGAGGACGCACGGGTACTGGACTAGCGTGATACTGTGGATCCGCACGAAGATCTTCAAGCTGTCGAGGGGGGACTAGAGGTCGTCTCGCCGGGCTTGGTAGACGGTCTCGGGCTCTGGCTCGGGCACGGCGGGGAGGGGAGTCTGGGAGGCGTGCGTGCCGCATCCGCATCCGCATCCGCGCTGCGAAGAAGAAGGCAAAGCGATGTTGAGTGCCGAGAGCACACGGGTAGTTGGTTGGCGCAGACGCTCCCGTCCCCCTCGAACGGCTGGTCTGCACACACCACACCACACCCCGTACCGGCAGATATCGTGGATTCATCATATCGCATGCTTCTTGTCCTTTCCTATCACTGCCTGCCTACCTACCTACCTACCTTTCCAAGGTGAGGGTACTTACCTCCCAATCATCCATTCTCTTCACGCATCAACGACTGCCCATGATCTTGCCTATTATCTTTGGCATATTCATCGGCGATCCGTTCCCTGCGTCCCCTCTCTCACCGGGCCCATCATCACCACTCAAATGAAAACCCTTTTATGAAACTACATATACACAACCGTACACGACGCGAACGACCAACTGTTAACGACCGTATGATTTACGACTTCGATTTGTCTTCCCTTCTATATCATCTCTTGGTTTTTCTTCTTCTCCTCTCTACCTTCTTTCCCCTCGCTCTCTCTCTCTCTCTCACCATCTATCTGCTAGTGCACGCGAGTGCCAATGGGCGAGTTCGGGGAACGAGTCTCTCTTCGCACTTTCGTCGTGTTGCGATTTTAGGGTTGGTTGTTGGGTTGAATTTTTCACGGATGGAGTTTCCCGGCGTTGCTTTTTTTTCTCTCTCTCTCTCTTTCTCTTTCCATTCTTCTAACCCCCCCCCCCCCCCCCNNNCCCCCCCCCCCCCCCCCCCTCCCTCTCTGGCTGGGTGTGAGTGTGTTCTCAAACCGATCGATCTGGATGGGGAGACCAAAACGAACAGCCAACATCGCGAGAAGGCCATTCCGCCTCGCCGTAGACATTGCTCGATATTGGAGAGATTCAGGGGCCGTTGGTTTTTTCTTCTGGTGGGGAAATCAAGACAAAGAATACCCGAAGACGGACTGTTTCGGTTTCTGTGGCGGTTCACGTTCCTCGCGTTATCTCGATCGTCAATTTGGCGTTTTCCTTGCGGTGTTTGTTGGCCGAGTTCGAAACTCATTTCGTTGGCGCTCTCTCGCTCTCGCCCTCTCGCTTCTTTCGCTAACTCTCCTTGGTTGTTAGTTTGCAGCAGCATTTCTCACTCTTTCCTTCTTCTTTCTTCCTCCCCTCTTTCCCTTCAGATTTGAAAGAAGGAAATTTCCGCCTCTGTCTACCTCCTCTCTGCTCTTCAGGTGTTCTACGAGGCGGATGGTTTCTTTCGTTCTGGATAGGAGGCTATGGTTTCGTCGTCTGCTCGCCCGCGCCGTTCTTGGCAGCCTGCCTGGATTCGCTACAGAGAGGAAATGAAAGGATGTCGTTGATGATTTACATTTCGTTGGGATCTTCGATTTTGCGTGTTTTGCCCCTTCTTTATACTCGTTAGTTCAGTCCTTCACTGCATATATCTCCGTCACACTTCATCGTACTTTTGGGGGACTCATTCCTGGTCCTGGATTGGATTGGGTAAACGGCTTTCTGGCTTTTTCATTTCAAAAAATACGTCAGTGTGAATCCCGTCCGTATACCTGCTGATTTTCGTGCCAGTTGTCTGTACAGATAGCTGCCACTGGGCTGACGCCTGTTCTCTTGCGTGAGATGTCGTGAGAGTGAACGGGAACTAGCATGTGACCGTCGATGTGAAGGAGACGCAGCCCGTGATCTCCAGGTGTTTGGCAACCCTCAAGTACCTCGTTCCTAGTACCCAGAGATAGGGACTAATATTTCCTACTTGATTCATGGACATTGAACCGTCGGTCCAATTAGCCCCAGGTCCACGCGTCGCCAAATCCTCCAGTCTAGTGGTCACTGCGATCAAAATGGTGTCTCGTTAAGTGATTGACCAGCAGACTTGTGTACAGGTGTGTGGGGTGGGTGAATGCTGTGGGGGAGCTGACAGGACCCGTAACCCCCGCTGTACGTCACTGCGCCTTCGTGGAATCAGCTTGCACACTTGATCTTGGCGAGAAGGCGCAGCAAGCTTCAACGACTAACTTTCGCGATAGCAAATCATTTGTTTCTTATGAGTCTTGAGGCAGCCCATTGTCTGTCGGGAGACTCATTTGTTGCTTCATCTCTACCATTGTCGCCTACGAACCAATGCTACGGGGCCAACGAAGCATTTCGCCGATCATCGTAGCAACAAAGCGCTGACCAAGGACGTCATTCTCGAGGAATCAGCCGCTGGCCAGTCACCATTAAGCCGTGAAGACTACTCTCCCTCCCACTACATCATCAGTCAGAGGGACCAGGCCATTGGTTTCCCCTCCGCCTTTTACCTATTTCCCGACTCAAATAATTCAGCACCTACGAGCCAGAGCGTTCAAAACGACCAGACATCCACAATGTGTTTCGGCAGGAAGGAGTTTTATAACCCCTCAGAGGCCGCGACCAAACCAGTCCCATATCCTCCACAACAACCCACCTACGCACCGATGCCGAAGCAGGATCAGGCTTTGATGGCATCTACCTCGCCGCAAGAGACGTACTCACCGCCACCCGGTCCCCCTTCCTCGGCCATGGCCAACGAGCTCGACGCGAGCAGCATACGGCCGCCTCCGGGTCCCCCGCCCTCACATCCCCCGCAGGCCGTGCTGTCAGAGGCGCCCGGAGACTCTCCGTCGCGGCCGGCTGCGACATCGACGGCTGCGACGGGATACGCGCCGCCTCCGGGACCATCCCCATCCCACGCCGCCGCCGCCACTGCCGCCGCTGCATCGGTCACCACCGCTTCGGCCACCACCACCAACTACGCGCCGCCCCTCGGCCCCCCTCCCGCCTTCGACTACACGGCCCCGCCATCCGGCCCTCCACCACCGTCTACTACCACTCCCCAGCACGACTGGCAAACCGCCGTGCCCGACACCTCCGAATTCCCCCCGCCGCCCGACCCGTTCCAGAACTGGGACGAGTCGCCCACCAACAACGCCACCGCCGCCGAGCACGAGGCCGGCATGCACTGGTGCAGGGAGAACCCCCTCAGCCCGCCCATCGCGCGCCTCGACCCTGGCTCCCTCGCGGCCCTGGCCTCCTCCGACATCTACATGTTCGCGCCGTCCTCGAGGCTGTTCCACGGCGAGCTCTCGCGCACCGCCCGCGGCGTCTGGTCCGTCCACACCTCGCGCAAGGGCGCGCCCGACTCCACCCTGCTGTCCAGCCCGCCGCTGTACTGCGCGACACAGCACTCACCCTTGCTGTTGTCGTCGTCCGCGAAAAGCAGCAGCCGGTCGACGAAGATGATATACTACGAGATCGCGATAAGCCCCCGAAGCCCGTCGTCCGAGATCTCGGTCGCCATCGGCTTCGCTGCGATTCCCTATCCGCCGTTCCGCCTGCCGGGCTGGCACCGCGGGTCGCTGGCCGTGCACGGCGACGATGGCCATAGGTACGCGCATGACTATGGAGGGGGACACGAGTTCGTCGCGCCGTTTCGGCCGGGGCAGCGCGTCGGGCTGGGAATGACGTTCTCGGCTGGAATGGGGGGGAAGATAGAGGTGGAGGTGTTTTTCACAAGGGATGGACGGAAGGAACGTTGGTGGGATTTGCATGAGGAGGTGGATGCGGAGGCGGATCACGGAGGGGTGTTTGGGCTGGAGGGGTTCCATGATCTTTATGCTGCGGTGGGCACGTTCAACAGCGTGAACTTTGAGGTGGTGTTTGATCCGAATAGGTGGATATATAAGGAGGTGCTGGCTGGGTGAGTGAGAATCGGAGGATAGAGAGGGATACGAGTGAGAATGGCTTGGGAGTGGAAAGAAGCCGCCCCCTTCTAGTTTCTCCTTGGTAGTAATACTTGTAAAACGTAAGATAATGGCATGGCGCGTAGCTTTCTCATGATTCACGATGTACGGGCGTCCTTGCTAAGGGCATACCGTACGGAGCCCACCGACAACCACTTCCTTCATCACTCATGATGCTACATACAGCCTTCACGATCCGTCCCCATCCGGCACCATCTGCGTCGACGCGATCCAGTTCTCCATCATGGCTTGTCCCTGGCCGCCCACCGCCGCCGCCGATGCTGACGCGCGTGGGCGCGCAGTCGTCGAGCTGCTTCCGCCAGCGGCCAAGCCCCCGGTCCTACCGGCCGTGGCTTCTCCACGACGTTTGACCACCAGACACAGCACGCGCCCGTAAATGGCGAATCCCTCGTACGAAATGTCCATGGCCATCTTTTTCTTATCGTCTGAGGGACCGCCGTCGCCTCCGCCGCCGGCGGGGTCGTGCCTGTTGCGCTTTCGTCTGCGCGGCTGCGGCTCGGCGTCGTCGCCGTCATCGTCCAAATCGCTGCCGGAGTCGACTACAACATGAAAGTCGTCGTCGGCTTCGCCGTCGTTGTCATCTTCGTTCTCGTCTGAGTCGGCAACCTCATCTCGACGTCCTCGCCGTGGTGGCGGTGGTCTCGGCCGCTTTCTTCTTGTTGTAGATACATCCTCTTCCGCGTCGTCGCTGTCGTCGTTGTCGTCGTTGTCGATAGAGGGTATGTCGCGCAGTGCCGCCGCGGCGTCGTCGTCGTCGCTGTTGTCCTCCCTGCGCAGGATGGGTATCTCGTCCCCGTCGGCGGTGCGCAGGAACTCAATTCCCGAGGCGGCCCCGCCGTCGTCGACGTCTATGGCTGTGTCGGCCGATGCGCCGGTGAGCTTGGTCGAGTTGGAATGCAGACGCGTCTGCGTTTTGTCGCGCATGCGCTTGTGCTTGAACAGCAGGCTATGCCGCGTGTTCGTTTCGGTGAGGAATATGGCTACCTCGAAATCGTCTGGACGTGTGGGTTGTTAGTTATTAACTTTCTGCTAGGAAGGAGGTATTGCACAGAAGTAGTCGGTTCCTCACCTTCAACGACGACATCTTTGATTGCCCGCCTTTTGGTGCTCTTCTTCTTGGCCCGCTCTTTCTCCTCTCGCAACTTGGGCAGGACGAGCGGGCGCACGCTCTCTATGACCCGGGGTAGGATGGGGGCGCGGGGGTTCAGGAGCCAGGAGTTCGCGAGGGCTGGGTTGTCGAGGTAGATCCGCACTTCGAGCACGGAGTACTTCGTTATTCGGAGGTAACGCCGGATTGGGGCCATGGAGATATGGAAAAGAGAAGGAGAACCTCCACCGTAGAAGAAACTACATCAACTTTGTAGATTCCGCACATCGGGGAAGCGAGTTTGGGAGTTGATGAAGCTCGGAGGGGTTGGTCGGAAAGCCGAGCGCAAGGAGCTTGGAGCTTGACGTCAATAACGGAGTGTGGGGTTCCATCAGCCCTGCAGAATCATCAGTGCGAACGACCCCTGTAGCTTCACGCGTGGTCCCGCAACTTTATCGCGTCGCAAAACTGAAGCTCGGCGAACATGTATTTTTTTGGCTTCCAAAATCCAGTCATCCAGCTCCGATCTGCACAATCTAGGCCGGCCATTGAAGCTCACGCCGAGCTCAGCAGGCAGCCATGAGAGAGGAAGATGGTCATTAAATCATGGATGTCGACGCTGAGGCTGCCTCGTGCACGTTTTCCGTGAGTTGTTCCGATAGACGACGTGGTGGTCCCTCCCCTCCGACTTGTCCCTTACCCCCTTTCTGGACCAATCTCCTCGGTCAACACTGACGAAACCTAATAGGCACCGTACCCCTCCAGAACTTCGTGCCAGTCTCCTCAGGGGATGCACCAAACAGCTTTACGAGTGGCAAAACGGATCCCGTCCGTCGGGCAAGCAGAACGATTTTGTCCTCAACGATGGCCCCCCCTACGCGAATGCGGAGCTGCACGTCGGCCACGCGCTGAACAAGATCCTGAAGGACATGATCCTCAGGGTTAAGCTTCAGCAGGGACGTCGCGTGCAGTATATTCCCGGCTGGGACTGCCACGGCCTGCCCATCGAGCTCAAGGCACTCGCCGCGGCCGAAGAAGGTAGTCACAGCACCAGTCTAGGGGAGCCGGGGAAGTCGGGAGAGGCGGGGAAGCCAGGGAAGCCACATACGCAGCTACACCCGGCCAAGGTGCGTGAGCTGGCACGGGAACTGGCCTCTAAGACGGTGATAGACCAGATGAAGTCGTTCCAGTCGTACGCCGTGATGGGATCCTGGCATAAGAGGTGGCTTACAATGGACCCCGGGTACGTGATCAAGCAGTTGGGATTGTTCCAGCGCATGGTCGGCCGCGGACTCATCTACCGCCGCCACAAGCCTGTCTACTGGTCTCCCTCGTCTGGCACGGCGCTCGCTGAGGCTGAGCTGGAATACAACGAAAACCACGCCTCCACAGCGGCGTGGGTCAAGATGGAGATCGCCACGCCGAAGGAAGGGACCGTCCTGGCTGGGCTGGACGCCGAGAAGTTTTACGCCCTCATCTGGACGACCACGCCCTGGACCCTGCCCGCGAACCAAGCCATCGCTGTGCACAACTACCACTCTTACTCGGTGGTCAAGGTCGGCAACGATGCAATCATCATCGGCGACCACGCGAGGGAGGTTCTTGACGAGGCATTCCCGGACGAAACCCCTCAGGTCCTCTCCTCTTCGCTCCTGGGCAAAGACCTTACCGGCCTCTCTTACATCAACAAGCTCCAAGGCCCCGACGCCAAGCCGCAGCCCATCATCCACGCCGACTTCGTCACATCCGACTCCGGGTCCGGCCTCGTCCACCTGGCGCCCGGCCACGGCTTCGACGACTATAACGTCTGCACACCCCTCGATATCCCCGCCGTTTCAGCCGTCGACGGAGCCGGAATGCTATCTTCCGAGACCTGCCCAGGCCTCCGCGCCCTCGACCTTCCCCCGAACGGCGCAGCTCTCGACGTGCTCAAGGGCGGCTCAAAAACCATCATTTCCTTGCTCCCGGCCGAAGATGTGGTGAAAGTGCACAAACACCGCCACAAGTACCCCTACGACTGGCGCACGAAGCAGCCGATAGTCATCCGCGCCGCAGCGCAGTGGTTCGCCGACGTGGACAGCATAAAGGCTAGGGCATTGGCGGCGCTGGATTACGTGCGCTTCATACCCGAGTCGGGCCGCACGAGGCTGGAGAGCTTCATCCGTGGCAGAAGCGAGTGGTGCATCAGCCGGCAGCGGGCGTGGGGTGTGCCCATCCCCGCGTTTTACGACGCGGACGGGAATGCGTTTATGGATGAGGCCATCATCGAACATGTTGTCAGCGTTGTCAAGGAAAGGGGCATCGATGCGTGGTGGGCGGACGCGGAGGATGAGCCGGCCTGGGTGCCCAAGTCGCTCGAGGGAGTGGAGGGGCTGCGAAGAGGCACGGATACGATGGACGTGTGGTTTGATAGCGGGAGCAGCTGGTGGCATACGGGCGGGCTCATTGCGGATGTGTATATCGAGGGGTCCGACCAGCACAGGGGCTGGTTCCAGTCCAGTCTGCTCACGCGGGCCGCGTCCCTCGGTAAGACTAGGCCCGCAGCCGATGTGGCGCCGTTCAAGACCCTCATCACGCACGGCTTCACCCTTGATGGTAAGGGCAAGAAGATGTCCAAGTCGCTTGGAAACGTCATCTCGCCCGCGCAGGTGATGGATGGTTCGCTGCTGCCACCGGTGAAGAGGAGTAAGAAGAAGACCGATAAAGCAGAGCCTCCGAGAGGGGACCACCCAGCGGCGCAACCAGCAGAGGCCGCAACGGCCGCAGAGTCGGGAGAGCCAGCAGAGCCAGAAGGGCCACAATACGACGCTCTCGGCGCCGATGCTCTGCGCCTCTGGGCCGCAAGCGGCGACTACACCAAGGACGTCTCAATGGCTCCCAAGTCCCTCGCGTCGATCCACTCGATCCTCATCCGCTACCGCACCATCCTCCGCATGCTCCTCGGCTCCATATCGGCCTCGGGCCACAAGATGCCCCTCGACGTCGCCGACCGCATCGCGCTGATACACCTCAAAGACACCATGCGCGAGGTCGGCCGCCACTACGACAATTACGAGTTCTACAAGGGCTTCGCGGTGCTGAACCACTGGATCTCGCAGCACCTCTCCGCCTTCTACCTGGAGGTCAGGAAGGACAGGCTCTACTGCGGCGACGGAGGGGGCGTGCTGCTCCCGATACTGGACGGGCTGTTAAGGATGCTCGCGCCCTTGACGCCCGTGCTGGTGGAGGAGGCCTGGCATTTTGCGCCTAGTTCGATGAAAGCGTAAGTGCTCTTTTTGAAGAAACCGGCCCCCATTCCCTCCCCCAAATCGCTATGATTCCGATCCTTCCTATTTCTATTTCATGAATCCAGCCGGGAGTCAACGCAAATGCATAGGCAAGCAGGCAGTGAGGGGCATGAAGGAGGGCTAACAGAGTCTTTGAGACAACGGAAATACAGCGGAAAAACCCACCCCCATCGAAAACTGTACAACGAACCCCTCGACGTCTATGCCAAGGAGCAGGACGCGAGCTCCGCCTCCATCGCAGCCATCAACGACGACGACGACGCGGACGCCACCGCCCTGCGCGCCGCCCTGCCCGTCCTCGACGTCATTCGCGCGGCCGTCAACGCCGCGGCAGAGGAGGCGCGCAAGGCGCGCAAGATCGGCGCGTCGCTGCAGTGCGCCGTGACGCTGAAGACTGACGACCCGACCGTGCTGGCCGCGCTGAACGGCGTCCTGGGCGGGCCGGACGAGCTGGCGACGCTGCTGGTTGTGTCTGACGTTAAGGTCGTTGATATGTCGTCATCGCCTATGGAGTCCATGGAGGAAGAGGAGAAAGGGGGAAAAAAGGCGGCGGTGGAAGGAGAAGCTGGTGATGAGGTCATCGCTGCAAAGGTTGAAGAGGTTGAGGGAGGGGAAGAGGATGGGGGTCGGCCATCATGGGTGTACACCGCTGTCGGGGAGGTTGCTACACCGGCTCCGGCTCCGGCTTCCGCTCCCGCTCCCGCTGTTGGGCAGGGCGAGGAGCAGGACCAGGGGCATGGCCAAGGCCAGCGGGAAAACACTACAGCTACTTCGGTAACAGAAGGGGACGGTGAAGGCGAAGGAGAAGCACAGACGACTTCGAGCCAGGCTTCCACGACCCCGACACCTCCAGAAACGCAAAAGATCTTTGTAGAGGTCCGCCATCCCACGGAACACAAATGTCCCCGGTGCTGGCGGTACGTCGCGCCCGCGCCCTCTCCTAAGGCTGTCGTTCTCGAAGAAGCCGAAGGAGAGGCCGAAGGAGAGGCCGAACCCAAGACCAAAGCCAACGTCCAACAAGAGGATCAAGACGTGCCACTCTGCCAGCGGTGTGACCACGTCGTCAATGGCATGGAGAAGGCGGCTCAAGCGAAGGCAGCTCGACAGAAGGAGGATCGAAAGAAGGCGGATGGAAAGAAGCCGTCGCTCCGAATCATCAAGGTGAAAATGCCTCCTGACCCGGTCCGCAAAGGCGAAGAAGGAGAAGAGAAGACGTCGCAGCAGCAGGCCGCAAAAGCGGATACGGAGACGGACCTGATTCACAAAGTCGAACAGGGCGTCATCCGCCGCTATTATTATCATGCAAATGACACCCCCGCTCACCTCCCCGCTGAAGGTGAGGCTACGGTCCGTCGGGCGACGAGGCCGCTTATGCGGATGGCGCCAATAATGCCCGACGACCAACCCCTTGGTCTCCAGAGGCCCCTGATACGGCATATGACGAGGCCGTTGGTAAGGGCGGTGCCTACGACGGATCTTAATAAGCAGATTGAGGAGCAACTAGCTGCTGCTGCTGCTGCTTCAAAGGATGGGGATGGTGCCAGCAGTGGCAATGGTAATGGTACTGGCAAAGAAGAGTTATGGACCGCCCGCGTCCGACGCTCTCGGGAGCTGTCTCTAAGGGCGCACGAGAAGGCGCTGCTGCTGCAGCCGACGTCGCTGTCGGGTCCCGGTCGTCGCCAGAGCGACGGGTGGACGTCGTCGGGCTCGTCAGCTGAACGGGATCGCGATTGGTTCTCCGAACGCCGGAACGAGCTGTTTCAGCGGCGGCAGGAGCAGCAGGAGGAGCAATTATCGGCTAGCGGTCGTGCTTACGATTGGGAATCCGGGCGGGATAAGCAGCTGCAGCTGCAGCAGCAGGAAAAGCAGGAGGATCAGCTATCGTCGTTGGAAGCAGGTGAGGGGGGTGAGGACGGTGGTGACGACTGGTCAGATGAGCTGCTGAACCAGCTGCGGCAGCAATCATCGTCCAGTCGAGGTCTGTCATCCTCCGGGAGAAGAGGAGGGATCGGGAAGTCGTCGTTGTTGCGGAATGGTACGGGCCATCAAGGCCAGGGCCAGGTCCAAGGCCAGGGGGCAAAGGTCAACTCGTCGAAGGATTTCTGGCAAGTGGTTGGGTGAGGAAGGAGAAGGAGAAGGGAAGGAGAAAACGGGGTGGGGATTGGGGTTCTTTGATATTAGAGAGACTGCGGTAGATATCTCCCGTTTGTATATAATCCGTGTAAAAACCACCTGTTCTGTACCTACCTAGACGTCTTTGTGGCCGGGGTTGAGTAGGTTTTTGATGTCTACCGGGTTACCACCAAGGACCTACTCAGTGGTTTGTAGCTTGTTGCCTAGGGCGGTTATCTCCGAAGTTAAAAGGTGAAGTGTGCGTATAGGGTTATAAAAAGAGTACGATTCCTCTCCTACGCTAGATAAATGCAGACACACCCAGTGGACCGCCAACTTTTTTTCGAATGCTTTTAGCCAGCCATCGGTATCGTACACGTCGTACACATGCTAATGTAAACTAATACTGATCATTATATCAAGTTACGTGTAAGTAAGCGTCAGTGAGGTCAGGGTCCCTCCTTCAAGCAGCCCTGCTTCGTCGCCGGTTATGCTGTGTCAGAAAAACAAAAATTCATGTCCTGAGTATCTTCATGCTCTCGGTGGTCAGATTTCCTGCGGCGCTCTTCCACTCGCCCTTCCCCGCCCACTTCCCGTCGGCCGGCAAGGGGAAGATGGTGAAGTTGAGCTGGTGGTTGTAGCCGATGACCATCAGCGCCACCATAGTAGTGCCGGTGGTTATGCCGTCAACTAGTACGGCTAGGGGGGCGCTGGAGCCGAACACGTCTAAGTTTTCCCAGGATGACCAGAGGCCGTTGGCGAGGCGGATGTGTTTGAGCTTGGCGTCTTTGCCTGTTTTTTGAGTGATGGAGAAGTCAGTTGGATATGCTCGATGATAGGGTAGATATGTACCTGGAGGTACTCAGGGAGGCGGCGGACGAGAGGGGAAGGAGAGGGAAGAAGGGAAGCAGGTAGGGAGATACATACCCAGTGCAACGACGTCGATGCTGTCCCCACTCGATGTCACACTAGGCACGCTCTGCAGTCCGCCACCCAACGAATAAACCTCAGTCCAGCCACCGGTGTCGCTCCACGTGGCGGTGGAGAGGTTCCCCGTCCCGGTGCTGACGCCGAAGAAGTCGACCCTGTCACGACGAGGGGAGACAACCACCGGGTGAGCAGCGAAGCCCTCGCCCACGGTGATGGGCTTCCCGAAATCCTTCGCCGTATCATTATAAAACCGATGCTTCACCGTCACACCGTCGAGGTACATCAAGTCCCCGCCCAGGCTCGAGTCGCGACACAGCAGCGCCGGCTTCGAGCCCGCCCGCTGGTCCGTCTCGATGGCGCCGTCCCAGTTCGGCCGGGTCATGGGCGCCATAAACCCCTCCCGGCCGGAGGTGTCGTTCCGCACCGTCATGTCGTGCAGCAGGCCCTGCCCCCAGCCGGACAGGCCCCAGACATCGGCGCGGGTGCGGCCGATGTTCTCGGGCGCGCACGCCGCCAGCGGGCTGGCCATGTCGCCGCTGATGTTGTCCCATCCTTGGAGTGGAGACCAGACGGGCAGGCCGTCGCTGCTGGCGTTGGCGCCGCGCCGCCAGGCGGTGAATGCGGTGCCATTTGCGGCGACGGTGAAGACATTGATGCGTGGGCCGTCGGGCCCTTTCCAGGCTACAGCGGCGGGCTCGGCGACGAAGGATGAGGCTGGTTGGGAAGTGGAGGAGGATGACGAGGGGGACACTCCGGCGCCTATGGCTGTCCAGGTGGCGTCGATCCAGTCGGAGGTGTTGTGCGAGCGCCGCCAGATGTCGCCGTCGCGTCCGCGGGCGAAGACCTCTAGTTGGGTGATGTTGCTGCCTACAGCCGAGGAGAGGACCGCAGCCGCTAATATTTGAGAGCAGGTTGTATTCCCGCATACGTCAACGTCCGTTGTCGTGTTCGTTGTCGTATTGGGAGCGCCCCCTGTCTGCGATCCCTGGTCGGACGAGCCACTGTCGTCTGTGGGGGAGCTTGAGCTTGGGCTTGAGCTTGAGTTACATGATGAGATTTAGCTTCATATCAATGGGTAGGTGCCATTTCGACCAAGGCTGTGGTGAGAGAGAGAGAAACGGACGGAGGAAGAAAGCTTACCTCTGGACTCTCGACCGGTTTTGCAGGCCCAAGCCGAATACCACACCCACCACGATGCCGACTACTGCTAGCACAGCTACCAGCGCGGCAACCCACCACCATCGTCTCCTGAGCGTGGCGGCCGTCATCGTCGATCTCGACCAGCGACTGTTTCTCCAGTTATTACGATTATTTCCATCGCCGTCCGGTGAGTCCTGTGGATATACCAATGTCCCAGGCACCGGCTCCTTTTCAGGCGTTTCGATGTGATATGGTATCAAGCCGGGATACCAGACCATCTCAGGTGCTGAGGCAGACGGATCTCGCCATGCTTCCGGCGCCGACTCCCCTCGCGGGTCTCCTCCGCTGCACACCTCGGGCGCGTGGGCCGGGTCGCTGTTGTAAAGTGTCGGCCCAGACATGGTGGTCCTGGTCCTGGAGTCTGTGGATAAGGGCCATGTTGTGGTCGTCGTAGCAGAAGACACCGCAGACTGGCCACCACCGCCCCAAGGCTCTTGATGAGGAGGCAAGTTCTGTGTCATTGGTACCGCATGTTGGGTCTGGATCTATGGGCCAGTGTAGGAAAAGAAAAACATCACGATGTTGCTTTGCGATGGCCACGCTTGTGGCCCGGGAACCGTCATGCCTTTAAACGGAAGCCCAGCGACCTAGGTAGGTACTTAGCTTGCTTAAGCCTCAATTTGGAGCCGTTACGGCTACCGCCTCCTTCCTGCATTATTGTTTTCCTCCCCCCTTGCTCGACCCAAATTGGTGGTCCCTTTTCCCTTAAGTTCCATGTTCCTCAATCGAGGTTCCTCACTCGCGTGTTGGTGACATGTAGCGTTTGGTAGAAAAATAGCCAAGAACGGCGCAAGCGCCCAAGGAGAGGCGCCAGCTTGATCGACGGAGCACCGCCGCCCAAATCAGTGCAAAAAGGTCCCAACGCAACTGGTTGAGCGAATTGAAAGCGGCTCAGCGGTTTGGGGGCGTGGTACTCCGTAGAAAGGAGCCGGGGGGCCGGGGGGAATGGAGAAGAAGGAAACCAGGTAGGGTGCGATGGTGCGCCCACCCATCGTCGTTTCTGCAGTGTCCTTGTGCCGAAACCCACCATGGGTTTGTCCTCTCAGGTTTGTTTGATGAGCCGGCCGCTCGCAAAAAGATGCGACGAGCGCGGACCCGAGGCTCGAGAAACAGAGTCCGAGGACGGGAGTAACACAAAACGAAGAAGACCGACCGACGACGGCCAAGGCGATGATGGTGATGAAGAAGATCAGAATAGGGGCAAAAAAGGGCATAAAAAGATTAACCCTGACAAGATTGTGATTCAAACCCACGCCAATTTCTTGACTAGCAGACCCAAAGTCATCTCTCTGAAGAGAAGACACAGAAACCAGAAGCTAGCGCCTTAGACCGCTCGTGTGTCTTGCCTTCTGTCTTGTCACATTGTTAATGCTGCTGTGCTGTCCCAACCCTTGGGAACGAGTCGAGAAGCGAACAAACAGGAGGGATTGAAATTGCAAATATGAAACGAGGAAGGGAGAAAATGAAGGGGGCGGAAAGGAGATTGCGGCGGAAAAAGAACATTGCTGATGAGATATTGAAAAAGAGAGGCAAAAAAAAACAGAAGAGAGAAAAAAAAGATGGTTGACAAGAGTGGGATTCGAACCCACGCCATTTTCATGACTAGCAGACATTTGAACTGATGGTTCTCCTGAAGCTAGCGCCTTAGACCGCTCGGCCATCTTGCCATGATTGGATTGTTGGAGAGAAACTAGGCCATTGGCCGTTATAAGCGCACATTAGGGTGGTGGAATGTCGCCCATGCGTCATGGCTCCATCCCCAGATTTCGACCGATCCATAGATGTGGCTTTCGCTGTCATTAGATTCGGCAGATGTATGTGGGACTCTCGTCCCCGGTTCCTGTGTCACACGAATTGCGGAAGATATAACAATCCAATCCTTCATGAGCACACGGAAAAGAAAAGAAAAACAACTCCTCTTGTTGGAGAACCGCGGTTTCACAAGCTTTCATTCCGTACGCATACGCGGATCTTGAAAGTCAGCTGGTGGTGGAAGCAAGCGAACGCACTTTGCCCAATCCATTCCAGGTTGCAGCCACGGTTTTTAACAGCGTTGCAGTCCGCTACAGGCACCTTGTTAGGCACAGGTATCTGATTCGTCTCTGGTCCGAAGGCTGACAAGACTGAGAGATCTTGGATTTGGTGGCTTGCATCCCATGCCGCCTTTCCAGCGGAGCATCAGACGAATTGAAGCACTGGGCTCGCGGACTAATCAGTCTGGTTGGTTACAGTCTGGTATTTACTAGCCGTGGTGTGAATGTCCATGGGATTGATTGATGCTGCGAAAGAGGTCAAGCTCACTCAGTGATTCATCATCAGACAAACAACAAGCGCACGGTTCTTGGTTTGCTTTCCGCATTCAGTTTCTTTTCCCCCCTCTCTCGCCTTGAGTCCGTCAACTTGCATCTACATACAAATCGTCTATTCAATCCTTTGGAAAGTCAGCAACAGTCCGCACAGGCGTTGAGACATTGGATTTTCCAACGCACGGTCGAGAGAGTAACGATGGAGCAGCCTTCGGGAGCAACGGCAGCATCAACATCGTCACTGCGCCAGCAGAAGATGCAACTGTTCAGCAACTACCCGACCGCCAGACAGGTGGTTCCAACCTCTGAACTTAAAGATGAGGAGGACAAGAACCCCGCCATGAGAGGCTACTCTCTTGTCATCGGCTCTACACTGTGCGTTGCTGCTCCCATCTCATGTTCCATCCGTTCTTCTCATTGGGCAGCTTTCAAACGGTGCTGCTGCTGCTGCTGCTGCTGCTGCTGCTGGTCCAAAGAAGCACATGCGTTTCTTCTGACTGATGATTGTGCATCCATCCACCTCCTCTGGCAGCTTAACAAAGTTCCCTTTCGTGCAACGGTTCCTCTTCGGCAACGCACTCTTCGATGCGCCGAAGTTTCTGGACCTCCCAGATGACACGTCCTGGAAGTTCCAGGTGAGTTGAGTCACGGACGGAATTACGTGTGATAGATGAAGCGCCCTTGTCATCGGCGATTTTAAACTGACTGCATCGTGTGTACAAACTCGTCCTCCGGTGTGAATCGAAAAGCCATCAGTCATCCCTCTCGCCAATGCGTCATCGACCTATCACTCGATAGCGGAGCTGACGGTGCCTCCGTCGCCACAACCCTCCGCCGGTGCCGACTTGGCGGTACATGGCATCCAGGGCGGCAAGGGCCGATTCTACTCGGCGGCGGACTACCACTGGCTGTACCAGTCCGGCGAGGCGACGCCGCTGCAGGTGGCCGAGGCCCTGCTCCCCCTCGTGCAGCGCGGCCAGTCGCCGCCGTCCAAGTACGAGAATGCCTTCATCGCGTGCCTCGCCGACAAGGTGCTCGCCGAGGCGCGGGCGTCCACCGAGCGCTGGGCTGCGGGGAGGCCGCGGGGCGTGCTGGACGGCGTGCCCTTTTCTGTGAAGTGCGACATGGACCTCGAGGGGTACACGCCGACGTTCGGCATGAAGCTCGACAAGTCGTTCCCGTTCTGCAACAAGGTCGCCGATAAGACCGCGTGGCCTGTGCGGAAGCTGAGGGAGGCTGGCGCGGTGATGGTCGGGCAGAACAACATGCATGAGATCGGGATGGGTGAGTCCGTCTGCAGTTTTGCCGCCGAATAGTTTTTGCACCTCCGTCGCTTGTCTGATTGATGGGGAAGAGGATGGAAAGGGGAAATGTTCTCTGAGTGCTGACTGACGACGACGACTGAATCTGCCGCCTCGGTGGCTGGTTGATCGATCTGCGGTACAGATACTACTGGATGCAATGTAAGTGACGAAGACTTCTCGTCCAGCTTGTAGATGACGTGAGGGAGTGAGGAAGGGGGGTCGCACAAACACCACCGGCGCATCTGCCGAGGCGACCACGAAGCTCACTAACTGTCCGACTAACTGACTTGTGCTTGTAACAGCCCGCAACGGGGACGCCGATCAACTGGTATAACAAGTCCTACTACCCAGGTGGCTCGTCCTCGGGTGCCGGATCCGCCATAGGGGCTGGGCTGGTGCCCATTGCCGTGGGCACTGATGCAGGTAAGTACCTAGGCGTCGTAGGGGCACAACACTTGTCATAGCCCTCGCTTCCGTTTCCGTTGCCTTTAACACCATATAAAATCACAGGAGGAAGCATCCGCATCCCCGCCGCCTTCAACGGCCACTTCGGCATCAAGCCGACGCACGACCGCACCATGGCCATGAACACCACCGTGTGCGTGACCGGCCCTCTCGCCGCCACCGCGGCCGACCTAGCACTCGCCTACCGCGTCATGGCGCAACCCGACCCGTCATGCGCCATCCACAGCCGATTCGCGCCCCCCTCCGCCACCCTGCCTTCCTCCCCAAAGGTCATCGGCATACCCCGCAGCTGGATCGACAAGGCCGCCACCCCCACCGTCAAGCGCGCCTTCGACGCCGCCGTGTCCCACCTTCGCACAAAGAGAGGCTACACCGTGATCGACGACCTCCCCCTCCCCTACCTGCGCGAGGGCCAGCTCGCCCACGCGGCGACCTGCCTCGCCGAGTCGGCCGACATGGCGCGGCAGCGCGTCGACTACTCGAAGAAACAAACGCTCTTCGACCCGCTCAACCACCCGAACCGCATCCTGCTCGCCGTGGGGCAGAACGCGAGCGCGGTCGACTACATGCGCTACGCGGCGCTGCGGCAGGCCCTGATGGAGCACCTGGCCTACCTTTTCGAGGAGCACCCGGGCCTGGTGATCTTGACCCCGACCACGCCGGACGCGGGATGGAGGATCCACCCGGGGGACGCGCGCTACGGCTTCACGGACGGGAACCGCTCGATCCGCAATATGAGGTTCGTGTGGCTAGCTAACACGACGGGGTGCCCGTCCGTGTCGGCGCCGATGGGGTATGCGGAGTCTGGGCAGGGAGAGGGGAGGGTGCCGATGGGGATCATGGCGGTGGGGGAGTGGGGGGCTGATGAGCAGCTGCTGGGGTGGGCGGCTGAGATGGAGGAGTACTTGACCGGAGAAAGAGGAGAGGGCTACGAGGGCGGGAGAGTGAGGCCGGAGGAGTGGGTGGATGTGCTTGCGCTGGCGAGGGGGAGGGGGAGGGAGAGGGTCGCAAGTACGCTGAAGCTTGCTGATGGAGGGGCGGAGACTGAGGGGGAGACTAGTGGAGGTTCAGGAGGTTCAGGTGCGTGAGTGAACGAGTGTTTGAGTAAGGAAGGGAGGAAGGGAGGAAGGGAAGGGTGAAAGCGAGCAAGACAAGACAGGTGGTGGAGGTGAGATAGAAGAGGTTAGGATAGAGTTGGGTAGGCGGCACGCGCTGCTTTTATCAGTTTCCCAGTAGGTTGGTCTTTTGTTTCGGTTCGGCCCCTCCTTGTGCTCTTTTCTGGCTGCATAGCAGTAGGCGGATACCTCCTATGGTGGAGTATCGAGTGGTCGCCGCTGACGACTCCGTGACGCTGATGATCTGGAGGCCACAGCCGTGATCTTGCTCTTCTCGCATATCGAATTGTATACTGAAATTAACTCTCATCCCATGCCTGTTGACTAATTGACTACCTACCTACATTACGATTGCGGAGAATTCTGTGACCATTCTGCTGTGGTATGTTGCTGGTTGTAGTGGTGGTGATGCGAAGAGAGAGAGCTCATTGACGGCGACCTCTGCTGGACTCAGGTATCAAATCTCATCAACCATGAAAATTTTCGGCGGACAAAACAACTCAGGGCACCTTCAATTTCAACCGAAGACCTCACTCACCCTGGCCCCGCTCATTTGACAGCCAAAAGGACTTCAACTTTCAAAGCCGAAATACCTCCAAATACTTTACCCGTATGTCACAAATTGGTATGGGCATGTATTCGAATAAAAGGAATACTAAGCTGTGCGATGCCCTCATTTCGCAACCGATGAAGCCGGACCTCACGTGATGAGATGGAGCAAGAGCCAGCAGCTGAGGAGCTCTCGGGGCCAGAGCCCGATATCACAATTGATCAAGGAGACGAAGAAGGACAAACCGAAGTAAAAGAAAATGATTCCCCATCAGAATGGGACCTGGACACCGACGATGTGAGGTCGATCTCCTCAACCGAGCTGCACAGCAAACGGCCGAATCGCTGGCGCGGGCCCACCTCGACCTGGTCGGCGCTTACCGAGCAAGACCGACTCACATACGAGGCCCTGGTATCGCTGCGGAACCAGGACCTCGCCGAGCACCTGTACAGGGTATTTGCGCTGAAGCAACGTCAAGGTGGTCGTCGGCGTCCTCCTCCAGCCCAACAAGACGGCGGCGACGAGGATGATGATGTCGAAGTCGACATCGACATGGTCACCGGCCAGCCGGTGCGGGTGCGGGACACAGACTGGGTCCTGCCGAAGTCCTGGACCGCGTGGCCGATGAGAGCGCATCTAGTCCCCGCCGGCACCGGCTTGATGCCGCCTCCCGTCCCGGAAGACGCTCACGAGAAGCATACTCTGCGTCGGAGTGCAACGACAGTGGCGGACGGGGAGGGTGAGGAGGCCGGCGGATCTGATGATGCCTTGGAGGAACTTGTGTGCGCCACGATGCTTCGTATTGCAAAAGACAGATTCCGCCGACGGCAGCTCAAGGGGCTGGTCGATGGCGGTGCCGATTTACGGCAGCCGCGGCAGCCGTCTCCAACTCAAGCGCAGGCCGAAACACAAACACAACCTCAACAACAAAAGGCGCATGACTTCCCAAGCAGCAGCAACGAGGATGAAGACGATCACGTCGAGGACGAGTGGGCAGGTCGAGAGCCGCCCTCCGGCCAAGGGAGCCCGTCACAGTCGCTGAGAGTGGCGGCCATGGCGCGCGACCCCGACAGCAGCCCTCCGCTGACGCCCCAACAGCGCCGAGATTACCGACGCACCTACACCCCCGCCTTCTCGGCGGACGACGAGCGGTCATACGCGCTCCTCCGGCCCGCGGCGCAGCGCATCCTGGCCGATCTGGACCGGACTCTGCTGCGACTCCACGAGGCGCGCGTGCGTAGCGTGCGCGCCCTCGATGACGCGTCGGAACCATCTGCGACAGAAAACGAAGGGATTGCCGCTAGTAGTGGTCATCGGCTAAGAGAACTACGACGCCGCCGCCTCGAGATCCGTCTCGGTGAGGGAGGAGGAGGAGGGGGAGGAGCAGCAGAGACGAAGTCAGAAAAGGGGAAGGAGAAAGAAGAGCCGGAAAAGAAGAGGAAGCGAGGCAGACCGAGGGGCACCGCCCCTCCCAAGCTGACGAAGGCTCCGAAGCCTGAGTACGGGCCTGGAGGCAAGCAGCGTCGGGGCAGACCGCGGAAGGAGCTTGTGCGTCTGCCGGGCGAGAGCGAGCGGGACATGCTGGTCCGTGTTGCGAAGGAGCGGCATGAGCGGATGCCTGTGTTTGCGGAGTCTGATGATGGCGAAGGCGGAACCGAAAGCGACGAGCTTTCTTCTTCCGTGAAGGCGCAGAAGCACGGCAGTGGTGATGGCGGTGGTAGTGGCCTCGCCACGCGAGGGCGAAGGAACAGACGAACCCCGGCCAAAACGATCCCTAGACGAGACGGAGAGACGGAGCAGGAGTACCTCGTCCGCGTCGCACGGGAGAGGCACCTGAAGAAGCCGGTCTTTACGATGGGTGCGGGTGAGGGCACAAGCAGCAGCGCACCTCTGCCTCCTCCTCCACTCGCAGTGCCGAAGCGAGGCGGCAATTCCGGATCGGCTTATGGAGAAAACGACGAAGAAGAAGGTAATGGGGGAGAGAAGTCTACGGAGCAGGAAGGGTCAGATGGCGAAGGAGACGACGACATGGACATCGACTCGCCATCACGACCACCCCCAGCCCAAAATCACTCCCCTGACCCGATCGTATCAGCAGCAACAGCAGCCCCTCAACAACAGCAGCAGCAATACGACAAAGCAAAGCTCATGTCCAAATGGCCCCTCCGCGACTGGTCCGACGTGGTCGGCGCCGCCGCCCTCGCCGGCTTCCCGCCTTCGGTCGTGGCGCGCACGGCACAGCGCTGTGCGAACCTGTTCGGGCAGGGCATGGAGCTGCATACCTTTAACGAGGTGCCCGCCGATGGCAGCGGCAGCGCCGTGATGCGTACGCGTACGTTCCTGCCAACTACTATCACAGCTGCAGGAGGAGGTGGGACTGGGGGCACAGGGACTTGGAGAGATATGGGATTATCGTCATCGCCGCTGGAGACGGATTCGGACGAGGAAGGAGGGGAGAACTCGGGTCGCTCGAGGATTCGGACGATGCGCATGCGGAGCCTGAGTCGTGGGCCGAGCGTTGCGCCGTTGTCTTCGAAGGGGGACGGATCTTCTAGTGATGAGGATCAGGATCAGCAGTGGCAGGACAGTGGTGGTGGGAGACGACGAGGGCAGGAGGCGAGGGCGAGGGCGAGGTCGAGGAGTGTTGGTGTTGGTGTTGGTGCTCCCACAGGAGGAGGAAACGTGTTTTACTGCCCGAATAACCACTGCCCACGCGCGGTAGAAGGGTTTGCAAGACGGGCTAATATGGAGAGGCATGTGCTTAAAATGCATGGAGAGGCAGCGGCAGCGGCGGTCATCAGGACTAGGGAGTCCTCTGCTTATGGGGGATCTATTCAAGGGTTGTCGGTTCATGATGATGATGATGGAGGTGATGGCACAGGAGGAGGACGAGCAGGAGGAGGGGACGAAGATGTGGATAGCATCGGGGAGATAGATGGAGCGGTGCACGTGGATGGGTTCTTGAAGCCGATCAAGATACGGAAGGGCTGGCGGGCTGTGGATGCGCGGCCGAGGGTGGGGAGGAAAACGGGAAGGAGGAGAGGGGGGAGGAGAGGAGACTATGGGGATGGGGAGGAAGAACGGTTTGGGGATAGTAGTTCTTGATGGAATCCCGAGTTCTTCCAACAGCAGGCAGCTAGCTGTTATGATCGAATGCATTAGGTATCTATGCCATAGAAAGCATGGAGCCTCACTGTGTGTGCAGAGTAGTATTCATCCATACGTTAAGTGTCAGTAAGGAAGTGGGAGCCGTTTACGGGCTACCGGTCCAGGGGTTCAGCGTTTAGCCCCCTGTCTCAAAATCTTGAGCCGCACTTTGGCAAGTCACTACAATCAAATCAGGCCGGGGGCGGGCAAAGGGCTATTCCTATCATCCAAGCAACAACCTCTGTTCTTCGGTGTATGTCTACTCTAAGTATCCTGTTTCTTTTATCGATTCTAGGTGGAGCAGCGGATAGGCCTCTCCTCATCTATCAAGACACGAAAACCGCACGAGAGTAAGGATACTCGACCACCATTGCATAACTCGAAAGAAATAATAGTAATAATCCAACTTAGGTAGATAATAATAGTAACCTACCCCTACCCAATAACCAAAACGGACAACAACAGCCACTGCCCTACTCGATACGCTTCTTCCCCTCCTCGGCGCTGACATACCTCGCCGTGCTGAGGCCACGCTCATGACGCACCACAAACGACCCAATCAGCTTGTCTTTCCTGATCTTGCTGATCGTCTCCTGGTAGCCCTCCGCAGCCCAGGGGCGGGGATTCAGCTTGGGCCAGTTGACCTGGATAAACAGAGACACGGACTTAGTTAGCACTAGCAGACATACAGATATACATTGGATGACGAAAGCAGAGTCGACAAGGAGGGCAAAGAAAAAAGGAAAAAGAAAAAAGGAAAAAGAAAAAAGGAAAAAGAAAAAAGGAAAAAGAAAAAAGGAAAAAGGAAAAAGGAAAAAACCTACGAAGAGCACTCCATTGGTGAGCACAAAATACAAACACCACACCGCCACGGCGCCCCAGAACATGATGAACACCCTCAACGGCAGCACCGCCGCGTCCGGCAGCCTCTTGGTGAACACGCCCACCAGGAGCAGGAACACGCTGAAGCCCAGGATGTGCGGGATGGCCTGGATCATCAGCGGCCTGCGGTCCGCGAACACGGCCCCCGCGCCGATGTTGGCCGTGCCGGGGAGGTACGCCCCCAGGAACAGATCGAACGCGTCCTGTCGGGGGCCGTCCAGGAAGTTGTTCCTGCAGTACCTCGTGATGGCCACGTTGAGGTCCTGCAAGGCCCCCTTCTTCGTCCGCACGCCCATGCGCGTCAGGTCGGTCTTCATGGCACCCGTGCCGGAGTACGAGCGCGAGACCGTGTCGGCGTTGTCGGCCCACACGTTCCGGAACAGGAACTCGAAGGCGGGATCCTCGTCCTTGAAGGTTCTTCCGGGCTGCATCAGGCCGCAGTCGACGAGCATGGCGTCGAGGGCGTGGCGCGCCAGCAGGGACTGCACGACGTTGGTGCGGTCGAGGCAGTCCATGCAGTTGGAGCGCACGACGGAGGTCTGGTACGAGCGCACGTCCAGGCCCTTGCCGTCCACGAGGGCCGAGGTCGGCGAGTCGACGGCGCGGAAGTAGCGCTGTGAGGCCAGGGCGTCGCGCATCTGGTCGATGAGCAGCTGGGCGCGGTGCATCTGCAGGCCCTTGGTCTCGGAGTGAAAGTCGAAGTAGATGTAGTGCAGCCGGTCGAAGATCTGCTGCTTGGTGTCCGCATCGATGGTGTGCACCTTCTCGTCGGTGCGATCGTCGGCCTGCACGCGCTCCCGCTGCGGGGACGACACGAGCCGGTGCACGACCTGCTCGTACGCCTCCTTGGCCGGCTTCTCCCTGCCCTTCTGGTTCACCAGGTTGACGAGGTAGTTGTCGCCGTAGATCTGGATCTGCTCGCGGAAGTGCGCCGCCGCCGCGGGTAGGGCCGAGTCGATGCTCTTGACCTGCAGCTTGGGCGTGTACTTCAGGCTGTTGATCTCGGCCCAGAAGGCCGGGATGCTGCCGCGCGTCTGCACGTACGCCATGATCTGCATCTCCTTGCCGGTGTTGTCGCCGCCGCCGGCCTTGCCGCTCTGCATGTCGGGGCTCCCCGGGAAGCCGCCCAACCCGCCTGCGGAGTCGTTGAGGACCACAACCTGCTCGGTCTCGTTGTAGTTGGCGGCGTGGCCGTCCTGGTCCAGCCCGCGGTTGAGGTAGCGCGTGCCGGCGCGGTAGCGGGAGCGGCGCGAGATGAGGGCGAGCGTCAGGGGCGTGCTCTTGAAGCGCGTCTTGTGGATCTCCAACATGCCGTACATGACGGGCAGGATGAAGGGGTCCGCGGCCGGCTGGGGGCCCGGGTTCGCGCGCGAGCCGGACTGGCGGAGGGAGATGAGGCTGGACTGCACGAAGCGGTTCCAGAAGAAGCGGTCGTCGGCGCGCATCCAAAGAGGGGTCGAGTTGCCGTGCTGCGACTGCCGCTGGAAACTGTTGGTCACGTCGAGCGAGTACGAGAAGTAGAGCTGGCTCTCCTTGATGAAGCCCCGGAGGAGGGCCAGGAACTTGTCCTCGTCGAGATCGCGGATCTGGCGCTCGCGCAGCGGGAGGAGGTCCGTCGAGATCACCTTGTAGATCATGTGGCCCCTGAGGCGGCCCACGGGCTGGGCCTTGGTGATGATGATCACATATTGGTCTGCATATGGGGAGAGAGTCAAGGCAAGAGGAGCCAGTTAGACATTGGAGGGTATGTGCCCGCTACTTATGGCTACGGGGTAGTGACCATTGTTGGGCCGCGGGGTCGACGAGAAAGTGGGCATGGGCATGCAAGGGGAAAGGGAGAGAGAGGCGAGAGAGTTGAGGGGCTTCTACCTACCTAGCCTTAGGCTGATGATGCCGAGTATCCCAGCAATGCTGGAGACACGAATGACACGCTTCCCGTGCAATGCATGGCTCTCGGTAAGCCGGAGATCTCCCGTCGGCCGGCCAATGGTCAACGCTGGGGCGTTTGGTGACGAGGGCGAGGTGAAGGTGTACGAGTCCGCCGCCACCTGGACATTGATATCTCTATAAGGGAGTGCCATGGTGGCTCCCGTCTTTCTTCTTCTTTTGCCTTGCTTGATCCAGGATGCAGGATATAGGATGAAAGGACGGAGAACAGGAGGCTAAGAGCTCAGAAAACGAGGTATAGTGCAAATTACAGCTCAATTATTCCATATTTGGTGTTGGCTGATAGGAATTCCTCGAGGCGGCGCAGGGTAGGAAGTTGGTGAGACGACATGATGGGGCGAGGCCAGGTGGTGGCACCCGCTCCGTGGCTGCAGCTGGCACAAGCTCGGGACAGGTTGCAGTGCGGTGTGGGTGTGCAGCAGCCGCCACAGCGCAATTTCGTCACTGTTCATCAGCACCTCCCTCTCAGCTATTGTTAGTCGCCAAGCTTGTGAACAGCGCAGGGCCGCGTGTGCACGGACATAGCGGCGCTCCGGGATTCACGTGGATCCCGAGAAATGCCACAGGCCAAGACGGCTTACATAATGCACATGCCTCTTTGGCTCCAGCCTATCGTGCGGCGCTGGTAGTGGGCAGCGGGCGGTGGTGGGTGGGCCATGGGCCGCCTAATCAGCAGGGCCTGACGTGTGCAACTGCGCTGCACAGCCCAGCAAATCCAGCGAGACTCAGGTCCCGTAATCACACCTGAGGCCCCATCCACGACGACTCACAACCTCTGTCACTGGTCGCTGGCCTCTGGTCCAGAGCTGGAACTAGTACCGCCTTCGTACCACCGACATCAACTACCAAGCAGGCTCCCAACAATTTGAGACTGTGCTTGTCTATCTGTCGTCGTCGTCGCCGTCCTGCTCCACCGCCGCCGTCGCCGCCAGTGTGCACGATTCGCACCGTCTCTCTTTGCATCAGTGAACGAACAGGAAAAAGATTCCTGAGGAACAGCTCTTTGTTTCTCTCGTCTTTTGTTCGAAACGCAGCGCCGCACGCCGTCCCTTTTGGTCCTTTGCCGCCGCCATCCGACCCGCTGTTGTTGCCGCCACCCCGGACGCACCAACTCCAAACCACCTATTCCGTACCTGCATCTTCGAATACAGCTTTGAAGCGCCGAGTCGATACCATTCCTCTACCCTTTGTCTTGACCGCTCGCCGAATCTCCTTTTTCATCTTCAACCTACCCCACAGCCTCCTACACGATGGCATCACGACCCGGTCCCCCCGGCGCCCGCGGCATGGGCAGCAACCGGTTTGCGCAGTTTAAGTTGGTTCTGCTGGGTAAGGACCGTCCACGTCTTGTTCTGGCCTGTTCCCCTGTCCATAGAACGGGCCATAGCAAGCTGTCGTTGTGTGACACGTGGCTAACTCATGTTCCCTTTGTTTTCATCAGGCGAGTCCGCTGTCGGAAAGGTAGAGAAGCTTCCCACGATCGAGTTCCGAATCTCTGTCGGCTAGCCCCGAATACCCATGACAAGCCCCTTCCCCTTTACCTATCGGGGCTGCTTAAACTGACGCAACCCTCCTGCAGAGCTCGATAGTCCTACGGTTCGTGAAGGTACGTCGTCGTCTGTTCTCGCTTTCCTAATCCTAGTATTCTTGGCTACCAGAGGGGTGCTAACGTCAAAGCTGCGGACCTCCAGGACCAATTCGATTCGTACCGAGAATCAACTATCGGCGCCGCGTTCCTAACACAGACCATTTCGCTCGACGAGAACACGACGGTCAAGTTCGAAATCTGGGACACGGCTGGTCAGGAGCGGTACAAGTCACTGGCGCCCATGTATTACCGGAACGCGAACTGCGCTGTCGTCGTGTATGACATCACTCAGACCGTACGTTGGACCCCCGGCCATCCCCGGCCTACCCGGCGCAGGCCAACCCTCGTCTACTCATTCTACTCCCCTGAATCTTCGACCCGAGCCCATGAGTAGCCCGACCATGCAGTCCGATACACTCGAGTTGCCAGCAACACCCGGCCCCGTCGCTAGCCTAACTAACCGCGACCAAAAAACAGTCGTCCCTCGACAAGGCAAAGGCGTGGGTGAAGGAGCTGCAGCGCCAGGCGAACGAGAACATCATCATCGCGCTCGCGGGGAACAAGCTCGACCTGGTGGCGCCCAACGTGAAGGAGGAGCCGGACAAGCGCGCGGTGCCCACGGAGGAGGCGGCGGCCTACGCCCGCGAGGCGGGCCTGCTCTTCTTCGAGACATCGGCCAAGACGGCCGAGAACGTGCGCGAGCTGTTCACCGCCATCGCCAAGAAGCTGCCGCTCGACCAGGTCGGCCCCAGGCACTCGAGGCCCGGCCAGCGGCCCGGCGTGAGCCTATCCTCGCCCGAGGGCGCGAATACCCAGACCAACGGACCCTGCGCCTGCTGAACGAAACCTTGCAAAGACTGAAAACAAAACAGCCAAATCCCGCTCCCGACCGATTCTCCCGCACCGTGCTTCTTCTCGGCTTCGATGTCTCGCAGTCTACTTACTGCCCGCGGTGCCTCCACCGATGTCCTTGTGCCACCGTCGCTTTCTTTCGGCACTTGCTGTACCAGTTACCTTTGCCACGCTAGTCCTCCCCCCTGATATATAGTGAGGGGGTAGCCATTTTCGAACAGCTTGCGTTTCTGCACAGGACTGGTTCAGGCGTTTCCTGGCTCTATGATTGTAGGAGTCCTCGCAAAGTGACTATTGGGAGGATATAGACGCAGGTGGCCCGAGAGCAGAGGTCGAGACGATGGTGGTGGACGTACGTGGGAACGCAACGGCAGTGAGGTCGTCGCATAGACTGTTGGGCTCGGTCGTCTTTTTTTTTTTTCTTTTTCCCTCCCTTCCTTCGTTTCTTTACGGATATGAGGAACGTATATTCTTCAGGAGTCGTTTTTCTTCTTGTCGGTACGAATTCGTGTCAGCAACAACAAACCCCACGAAACCCTTTTTAATGCCTACCTTAACTTACCTTCCATCTTCAATACGTTTTCTCATGTTCTCACCTTCGGTCGCGCTCCTGCTGGTACCCTTCCTTTGTGTTTCTTCCTTCGCTTGCAGCCGTCGTCTGGGTGCCTTCTCACGATCTCTTTTCTTTGCTTGGTTCGTCTTTTTCATTCATGGTTTTGGGGCATGCTATGTCGGGTTCCGGCCCAGCAGTGTGAGAAACGGAGAGTGAGAGAGTGGTAGGAGAACGAGACGACTGGTTTTTTTTCTTTCTGGGTTGGGAATGCCGACAGGCCTGTCACAAGCGCCAGGGTGAGGATGACCCTCACGACCATGCGTCGATACATACATAGATCCTGTCAAGAGGGGCGCGTGTCTTGTTGGGTTTGGCTGATTTCAAGATCCCCGCGTCATCGTCATCATCACTCTGAGAAGGAAGCTCGGCCGGTTGCCCCCGGTTTTTCGATCTTAAGAGAGAGAGCATTCTGCCACGTCATGATTTTTTCTTCTTTTGTAAAGTAGTCGCACGCAATAGAGTGGACAACAGCTTCGCATCGTTTGAATATTCCTAGGTTACTTGGCAGTTCTCAGCTCAGAGGCTGTTGAGAGCTAATAAGCTTGATTACACATGTAGTTCTGGGAAGCAGCACAAAGTCCCGAGGAATCTACGAAGAACCGGAATGTTCATATAGCGAATCGGTGACATCCAGCGCCTAGCTAATAAACTGTCCTTTTTAGAAACTAGACCTGTTCCCAGAGGCGGAATATCGTGCTATTTGCAGCTTCTTTTTACGATGGGTACAAGCTTGAGCTAAATGAAGTGAGGTCCCGCCTACCGGACGGCCCCGATTTTTCCCACGTCATGATTAGCCGAACTTTTCCCAGTCCCGTTCCTGCGCCGATGGCCCGACCTTGACATTTTCGAGATCCCGAAGCTTGCCAAGCTGTTGACGCCTCGAATTCACGCATGCACGCACAATTCGCAGCCGCAATTCCAGCATCAACAGCGTCGCAGCCCGCCATCAGCCTCCCTCATGTTACGGACATCACTCAGATCCGTTAGAGGGCCGGGCGGCAGGGCCATTGCCGCTGCCGCTGGCCGTCAATGGCAAGCTGCGGCAGCGTGCCCAGCTCGGGCGATCGGCCAGGTACGTTTGGCTTCCTACGGGGCTTTGATCGAGCACGCGAGCTTAAGGCCAGCCAAGCTTTGAGCAGAGATTTAGCAGTATACTATGTCACAATATGGAAGACTGATCATACTGTTTGTATCCATAGAGGTATTACGCCGATGATAAGAAGTTTGGTTCTTCGATTCCCCAACCAGCCGTCATCCCGCCCTCAGAGACCCGCACAGCCGCCGAGGGCAAGCTCCCGTCCGAGTCCGCACCAAAGGCTATCCCCGCAGAGGAAGTGCCTTCGACGCCTCCACCGCCACCACCTCCTCGCAAGAAGGGCTTCTTCCGACGACTACGAAACTATGTCCTGACACTCTCGGTGCTGGGCGCGCTGGCCTTCGGCGGTGGCGTCTGGTACTCGCGCGTCAACGACAACTTCCACGACTTCTTCACCGAGTACGTGCCCTACGGCGAGCAGGCCGTGCTGTACCTGGAAGAGATGGACTTCAGGAAGCGCTTCCCGCGCATCTCCCAGCGAGGTGCCGCGGGCGGGGCTGGCAGTGGTGGTGACCCGAAGAGCGGCGCCGCCAATGTCAGCATCCCCGCCCAGAGCGGCGCCTCCTGGAGGGTCGCCGACAGCCCCGAGCCGGCTAAACGCCAGTCGAGTGCCGTCAAGGAAGCCAAGACCGCTGCAGCCCAGAAGTCAGAGGAGTCGAAGGCTAAGTCTCCAGCCCCGGCTGCTGCTCCTACTGCTGCTGCCGCTACGCTTGTCCCCACGACGCCCGCCGCTCCGAAGGAGAATCCCGCTCCCGCTGCCGATACCACGCCGGTTGCCAAGGCCCCTCAGCCCGTTGAGGAGCCCGCCGCGCCAGCTGCGTCCGAGTCTAAGAAGTCCCGGAAGAGAAGATCGTCCTCAACCTCGGCACCCGCACCCGCACCAGTAACCCCAGCCTCCATCGCCCAGGCCAACTTCAAGCCGCCCGAGGTGGACGAGCCGTCCCGCTGGCCTCCCGCGTCACCCATCGACCCCCTCGCCGTCAAGGACGCCTCGGAGCCGGTTGTGCAGGACCTGGTGCGTATGCTCAACGACATGATCGCGGTGATCAACGCGGACGGCGCCGAGGAGAAGTACAGCGCCACCGTCGGCAAGGCCAAGGACGAGATCAACCGGGTCGGGCAGAAGATCCGCGACATGAAGCGCGGCGTCGAGGCCGAGGCGGCCAAGCAGGTGAAGGCACAGTCCGACAACCTGCAGACGTACGCGACCGACCTGATCGAGCGGCTCGAGGCGCACATGACGGCCCAGGAGAAGCGGTGGCGCGCCGAGTTCGAGTCCGAGCTCGCTCGCCTGCAGGAGTCGTACGAGAACCGCGTGCGCACCATGACGGAGCGCGAGAGGCGGCTCAATGAAGAAAAACTCCAGAACCGCCTGCTCGAGCAGGCCATCGAGCTGCAGCGCCGCTTCGCCGCCGACGTGCAGGAGCGCGTCGAGCGCGAGCGCGACGGCCGCCTGGGCCGCCTGGAGGAGCTGTCGGCGGCCGTGTCCGAGCTCGACGGGGTCGCCGCGGGCCTCGCGCACGTCGTGGACGCCGCCAAGCGCACGCAGCAGCTGCACGTCGCCGTCGAGGCCGTGCGCGCGACGCTCGAGGCCTCCTCCGCCGCCGCGACCGCCTCCGCCGGACCGGCCGCCGCCCGCCCCTTCGTGCGCGAGCTCGTCGCGCTTAAGGAGATCGCGGCGGGCGACCCCGTCGTCGACGCCGCCATCGCGAGCATCAACCCGACGGCCTACCAGCGGGGGGTGTCCTCGCCGGCGGAGCTGATCGACCGCTTCCGGCGCGTGGCGGGCGAGGTGCGCAAGGCGGCTTTGCTACCGGTGGACGCGGGCGTGGCGTCGCACGCGTCGTCGTGGGCGCTCAGCAAGGTCATGTTCCGCAAGCAGGGGCTCGCGGATGGAGACGACGTTGAGAGCGTGCTGGCGCGCGCGCAGAAGCTGCTGGAGGAGGGCGAGCTGGACGCTGCTGCTAGGGAGGTCAATGGGCTGACAGGCTGGGCGAAGACGCTTAGTCGGGACTGGCTGGCCGAGGTTAGGAAGGTGCTGGAGGTGCAGCAGGCTCTGGATGTACGTGTTTCTTCTTTGTGTCTCTTCTTTGAGCAGCATCCTTCCCCCCATGATCACTTGTACCCCAACCCCCATTGAACCTCTTGATCCCCTTGATCCCCTTGATCCCCTTATGCGAATATTATGACGCTAACACATCGTTCACTATTCCCAGGTTATTCAAGCTGAGGCGAGATTACAGAGCCTGAGGGTCGAGTAGTGATAGTCACCAGATTTCTCACACTATAAGCTACGCCAAAGTCTACTTTGCCAATCTTTGCTTCTTTCACCTTTTCCTTTGTCCACTCTTTTTGCAGCTTCCCATTCTTCATCCCCCCGATGTATCTCTGTCGTGGTCTTTTAGACATGGTCTAGAAGCATGACCACCAATTCTTTTTAGACGGGGCAGACGCTGGGGCTGCCATTTCCGGTCTGGAGTGAGTTCATGTATGTGTATGAGATAGCCTGAGCAAAATCAAAGTAGACGCGAACTGGACTGGACTGGATTGAATCGGATTCGACCGATCCCGAAGAGCACTCGACTGTCGCGTCTTGCACGCGCTGCCTCAGTATTCCTCGTCATTCTCGCGTTCTGCGATGTTCTGCGGTATTCTGCGGCATTCTGCCGTGCTCCCTCAGTTGAAGCCTCACGCTGACATGTTACACACGGATCACGGTTCACAGATCCAGCACATGACAGCGCCGGCCGTCGCAGACCTTGGAGGAGGCTTCGATGAGTATCTGATCCGAGGCCCACCGTCATGTACGGCCATGACATACCCGATTCCCCGTTGATGTTTACATCTCGGCAGCCTTTACTCCGGTACCCACCCAAGCTAGCGAGATGCCACGCAGGAGGCGCCGGCGAACTCCGGCGGACCCCGGCGGACCCCTACTAGACGGCGGTAAGTCCCTATGAGGACACTGATGCCTCGTCAAGCGCCACGAACTTTCCGGTCATCCCGGGGCGGTTACTGCGTCGGTTACTACCGTCGGGAAGCCTTGCCGTTAGCCAGCGACGACGTGGACCGCAAGAAGCGAGAGCGCTTGAAACAGCGCAGAAGAAAAGCAAAAAGGTCATAGCTTCATGTCGCCATTCGTCCCACGGTGCCGCACGTGGGACTGTAATGAGCTGTCACCCGTGTTTCAAGGGATCAAGAACTCAGATTCCCCATCCAGCCTTTCCCATTCGAAAGGGAGAGGAGAAGAAAGGATGATGGAGGAAAAGAAGAAAGAAGAAGAAGAAGATGGAAAACCTGTCCGGAGAACGGAGGCAACCAATGATGACAGAGTGGAGGACCTGGGTATCATCGAGGGCGTCAAGGTGGAGGAGATGGAGGGGGAAATGACGATGGTTTTCGGAGAGATCGATTTTTGACGAAGATGGAGGGTGGGAAAGAAGGAAAATCAAGGACCGGGAGATTTTGGCTTCTTTTGGCCATCTAACTCGAGATGGATTTGCATTTCGAGGACAAAGGAGAATAAGGAGCCAGAGAAGTATAAATGAAGGCGGGATGGAGACCTTTCTGGCACAGCAAAGAGATTGGAATCAGCTCATCACCAAACCCAACATTGAGAGCACATCTCCTTCAGATCCATAGGTATCGTCGATGTTGATCCTCCTCATCTTCACCAGCCTGCTTCTATTCTTGCCTATATCACCGCCGCTGGCCTTAGCCTCAGCACTCAGAAGAGCACGGATTGCCCGAGTCCGGCCTATCCGGAGACCACCTAAAACACACCCCCTATCATACCATCATCATAATTTTCTTCCCCTCCTTGACTCTTTTCAAAATGCGTGTCCAAGTCTCACTCGCTCTGTTCGTAGGCTCGGCCGCGGCCCTTTACATCAGCGCGGTGCCGAAGAAGGACACCACGCGGTATATCCATGAGAGCGAGACGCACATCGACCCCCTCTGCATGTTTCCCAGGGCGAGTTTCCCAGAGGTCAAATGCCCTGACGACCACACCAGCACGCCCGAGCCCACAATACGGTTACAAACCTGGACGGTGGGCGACATCACCTATATCATCGTGGCACCAGAGACCGAGGGCGGCACCACCATATCAACCTCCTGGACGCCCCTGGAGTTCGAGCCGTGGGCGACAGCGCCACAGGCCCAGGGGGGCGAGTCCATCCACTGGCGCACGCCCCCCCACTCGCCAACCATCACCACCGAGCACAAGAGCACCCACCACACGTTTCCCCCGGCCGCCACCGAATTCATGGCCGCCGCCGCCCACGCCCAGATCACCGCCAGGGCCGAGGCCGGAGCTGAGAGGCCAGCAGCGGTTAGTGTCAATGCCAACACTCTCAACAACGACGACTACGACGAGGAGGTGCTCATGGAGCCGGAGGACTCTGGGGTTCTAGAATATAACCCCAATGACCCCAACGAAGCACAACGCCAGAGCAGCCCCTTGCCCGTCCTCCACGGCGAGGAGGACGTCGTCAACCTGGACATGGGCCGCGACGTCTGCCCGTCACCATCACCCTACCCGTTCGGCTGCCACAACGGCACCTTCTGGGACGGCTTCCAGGACATGAACTGCGACCAGTTTTCCATCAGCTTCGGCGTCCACAAGCGCGACCATGTTCTGCTCAGTGGCTACGACTTCCGGCTGCAGGAACGGGTTCGCTGCCCTGGCGACCGCTGGGTACGCGCGTGACTCTTTTTTTCCCTCTCCCTATGCGAACACACATGCCTTTCTCTCTCTCTCTCTTCCCCTCTGTCTTTGCATCCACCCTCTGCCGTCTGCCGGCTGCTGCACTCACTGCTTTGTTGCCTGCCTGCCAGCCAACCAGCCCCTTAATAATAAATGATCCCGAAATTCTAACGAGTAACTGTAACAAAATCCGAACAGAAGCGCATGGGAGAAAGCCCGCTCGGGTTCCCTGTCGACGTACGCAGCGGCCGTCAGTGCCACGACGAGGGGAAGGACTCGTCCGGTGGTGGCTTCATGTTCACGTACGGCGGCGGTCAGATCGTCGACGTGGACACCGACAGAAGGTGCCGCCTGCTGTGCCCTGATAACGGGGCCGTGTCTTGCATCCTCGACAGACAGCCTTGAGTGGCTGTTTGCTTGCAGATGGCATGGTCGGGGCGAAAATATCCGGGCCACATATCGCTATCAAGAAGTCGTTTGTTTTTGTCGCTCACTTACGCTCGTTCGTTCGTCCCCTTCACCATACCCTGCGCCTTCTCGCTTCACTTGGCTGGAAAATCTTTCTTGCACAATGGGTGTATCGGACTAGACAGGAGCACACAAGAAGGCAAAACACGCTCGTTTAACAAAACAGATGGGTGGGACCAGTGCGAATCCAGAATTTGAGAGAAGAGGAGAAGTCTGTACCTACCTAGGTACCAGATGTAGTAACAAAGTCAGGGGCAAACTATCACGCAAGCAAACAGAATCAAGCACAGAAATTGCTAAGGGAGCAGCCACTCTTATTTCCATCCCGTTGTCTTTTCACCAAGCCACACTCTTTCGTCACTATAACCTTCAGAGGTTGGGCTCAAAACCTGACAGTGGCTAGTTGCTGTTGGCTTGATATCCATCCTGCCTGGCCCCTTTTCCGAACTAGTTCACGCATCCCTTCTTTCCCCAGAGTCGGCGACAACGGCAAACCGCGACTTGACATGAGACCATTGCGGGTCGGAACGGAAAACAAGGACGGGGATGGATGGGACAAGGCGGGTGGCTGGGTTGGGTGATGATGGAGGCACATGTAGTACTCTCGGTTGCTACCACCCTCGCTTGATCACATGAACGCGTCGCGGCAAGCGATGTCGTCACCTTTCTTTTTACTTCATAGGTGGTATGTAGCCATCTTATCTGGCTGTGCGACAGATGTACGGATTTTCAGACGGGAACTCGCAGGTAGCAAACATCAGATTGCAACCAGAAAGGAGAAAGGCGTATGTATGTCTCCGGTCTCACCTGTCAACTGTCTGTCGTTCGAGGGAAAAAGACGTGCGTGTCTTGCGGTGCCTTGCAGTCGAACCGGCCACACCGACCCCCCTTATCCGCCGTGCCCAACCAGGACGTAATAAAGGCCTCACAAGAGGGTATCCAGCTTGCGATACAGAGTGTTCCCCTGGTAGTAGTGATGTTTGCCGACACGTACTTCCGGCTACTGGAGCCAGAGAAATCACTAGGGAGACCTCGCTTCGTCGCCTTTTATCTTGCTCGTCTCGCTCCTCCGGAAACACAGACAGACACACACACAAGAACACACACACACACAAGAACACACGATAAAACACGCACTCTTTGCGCCTCCGTCCTTCCAACCCCGAATCTGCCGACTCCGATACCGGGTATATCTCATCCAAAGAAACTGCTCTGTCCCTGCTTGCTTTGCTGTCCTTTGGTCCCCTATTGGAGAGAAACGAGGCAACCCGTGTCTGGACACGGACAGAGGAACTGGGAGTACAAAAGAAGCCGAAAGACGGATAACCATTCTTCTCTCCTCTCCCTCCTTCCCTCTCTCCTAACGTCCTCCCTCCTCCGTCCTTCTCATCTCCCGCACACATTCCTTTTCCCATCAGTCCTCTCCATCCGTGATAGGCGGCGTCTGCCTCCGCAACACGAGCACAATGCTGCCACCGTCACCTATCTCTCTCTCTCTCTCTCTCCATCCCTATTCCCTCTCATCCATCCTCCGTCCCCCTTTCCGGGAGCCCGGGATAACGTTATCCAGAAGGCAGAACCCTGAAGCCAGAGAGCCAGATGGACAGGCAAATATGACATGACGGGAGCTACCTATGCCACCACCTACCACGGCCTGCCACATGCCAACCAACCACCACAGCCACGGGGCGAAACAGGAATGTCGGAGAGGTCCGCAGTCCTTGGGCGGTCGACCGGTCTGACAGGGAAACTAGTGCACATCCAGTCCATCCAATCCACCCAGTCCACCCAGTACCCCCGCACCTCCCAGACTGGCGAGATGCCACAGACACTCCGTCCCGCTGTCTGTCGTCGTCTCTCGTCTCGCTGCCGGTCCTGAGATTACGTTGGGGGACGGTCACGAGGGGGCGGTGATGATGCGATTGCCTCGTCGGATGGTGGCTCTCCCACTTGGTGGCTCTCCTACTCCCACTCTCACTTTCGCTGCCACTGATGATGACATAGCCCCCGAGAGGCAAAGCCGGTATGGCAGTATGGCAGCATGGCGGGACTATCTCATGCCATACTCCAACAACACAGCACACACATACACACCGCGTCCGCATTTCGGCCGGTGTGTATCTGTGCACCGTCCACCTTGGCCATAAAATCTGCAGCTTCAAGCCACTCTACCCTCCTCCCTCTTCCTCCCTCTCAACTGCTTAGAGAGTAATCGCAACTCCAAAGCAAAGCCATGCCCACCAGCTGCTTCATTCATCTCTAAGAGCATATGAGAATTCGAATCACGACCGTCATCGTATCAAACCTCACATATCTTACCAGTAACACACAGCAGCCACACCTACACAGACACACTTATACACACAGAGGAGCGCCAACGCCCAACCCTTCACCTGCCTATCAGCCTCCGTCCTCCACCAACCCAACCACCCATCCACCACCCTCCATCATTCACAACACGGAGGCAATGCGTCTCATCAACCTCATCTTCTCCCTCCTAAGCCCACCAGGCCTCACCCCCAAACAACAAGGAGGCGACCGAGACGACCTCGCCATCCACGTGATGCTAGTCGAACCCGACTCCCGCCAGTTCTCCTTCACCCGGCCGGACTCAACCCAGCTGAAGCCCCTCCCGCCTCCCAAGCGACGGCCCTCGCCCCGACGGCCTCAGAAGCTGTTGATACCCCACTCTCATTCTCCGCCTCCTCCACTTCCCCCTCCCTCTCCGGCCGAAGATGGCCCCGGTCCGGCGGCCGATTATGACATCAGGTTCATGGCCAGAGGCATAAATGGGCAAGCCTCCAGCACAACTAGCTCAACTGGCACAGGCGTTGTGACCATAGCTGCGGCGGACCATCGCCTGGCAATGCTGCCGCCCCAGCAGGCCAACCCTGCGCCCCCTCCTCAACTGCGCTGCAACTGCAACTGCGAATTGCAGCAGCGCAGCAGCAGCGGCGCTGGACAAGGCTGGCGCAAGAACAGACTGCTGTCCGCCCTGATGATGGGCGTGACACTGCCCGTCGGCTCCGACATCGACTCCGGCCCCACTGCAGAACGGACCAACAGCGACAACGGCGTCAACGCCGCCAACGACGCCATCGCTAGCAGCTCTTCCTCTTCCAGCATCAACAGAAACGGCAACGGCAATCGTCACCTCGTCCTCCTCAACAGCGCCTGCATACTCCGCCCGACGAATCCTAACTCAAGAAGCTCTAACTCAACCTCAACCCACCCAGCTCATCATCATCATCATTATCATACCCACCCAGATGTCTACAACCGCGACATCGAAGGTCCCAACGCCGCTGCCGCCTCCGGCGAGAACAGATGGCTCCCACTCCTCACAGGAGCCGCCGCCGCCGAGGACATCGACGACGACGACAACGCATGGCTTAGCCTCGCGGAGGCAGCCGCATCCGCCACAGCTGAAGACTCGGACTCGCGAGCGTCCTGCCTGATACTCCGTCCGGCGTCTTGTCCGTCTTGCTTTGGGGCATCTGTGGCGGATATGAAGTGAGGGAGGAGGAGGAGAAGAAGGGAGTCTGAGTGATACAGGTAAGGAGGAGAGTGAGGATAAGGGACGAGGGGGCGGACGAGGAACTCAGAATGCCAGAGAGCAAGGGCGATATCGAGAATGAAAGAGGGACAAAGCATTTTGCCTTACCCATTAAGGGGAGTTGGCTGCCGGGGCGTCTTTCAGCAAAGGTGAGTTGGTGGGAAACCCTTTAGCTTCCATACTTCTTCCCTCCCTCCCCGTATAATGAAGAACTGGTCGATCGACTAACATAACACTTCCTCCAGATGATAGTACTACCACACTTGCTCGCTACACCCTCTCCCGTTTATAACATCCGATTTCCAATTTCCTTTTCTTGTCGGAACACGGTGGTGTTAGTTAGATCCCAACTTCAGAGAAAGCATTTTATATCCCCTCCCATTCGCTTCTTCTTCTTCTTCTTCTTCTTCTTCTTCTTCTTCTTCTTCTTCTTCTTCTTCTTCTTCTTCTTCCCCTTCTTCTTTTTCTTCTTCCTCCTGGATTCGCTCCATTGTTACTTCCACTTCATGCCACTCGCTAGACAGCTCCAACCTTCCGCATATGTTCAAGAGTTTTGCGTGCTATTTGATGGCCCCATCCTCGGGGGCTGGCTGGCTGGTTTGGCTGGCCTCCAAGCCATTGCTGTTCTTTCTTTCCTTCCATTGTTCATTTCATGGAAAATTTCGGTTTTTTTCTTTTCTTTTTTTCTCTCTTCGATAGTAGTTAAGATACCTTACCTAGATAGCCTTCAAATCACTTTCGTTTTCAAGATTTCTTTCTTGATGGGTACATCGCCTTGCGTGCCGAGCGTATGTTGTGCACTGGGCTGTTGCTGGAAGGCCCCATTCAGGGGCGGGAAAATTCATTCAGGGGCATGCCACCACCCGTTGTCAGGTGCCTCCACCCAAAACGGAGCAAAGCCGAGCTTCAGTACCTAGACAGGAAGCCTGAGTGTGGACAGCTGGGAACATCAATACACTAAACATAAGCGAGCTTAAGCAATGTTCGACAGTCATCAAGGCTTGCTTTTTTTCTTCTTTTTTTTTTCTGGTTTAACAAACATTCTCAGTCTGTACACGTACATGCGTCACCAACGACGCGGGCGTTGCGTCGTGGTGACGAGAAGGAACCAGTTGAACAGCCGTGCTCTCAACCTCGGCTGCTGGCGGGTCACTGGCTGAGCGACACCTCATAAGGCCGCTCGTCAGCTCCCACATATTCTGCCTGCAATATCCTCTTCCTCTGCTGATTTGCGTAGCACTCCCCTCCTGAATTGATATCATTTTCGAAAAAAAGAGCAAAGTCGAACTTGAAAAATAAAATCAATCCGAATGCGCGCCGTTTTGTCCATAATGAATGCTTTCCCGACAGTCGCAAGACTTTCCGCCGGGCCTAACAGAGCCCAAAAAGCAAACGCGGAGAAACTCCCTCCTTGCCGCCGTCCTCCCCACCACACTTCCGAAGGGGGATGGATAAACGAAAGGAGACCAAAGAAAATTGTACAAGTGATGATAGGTGTGTAATCATGAGGAAAAGAGGTTAGAAGGGTATGTCGTAGGTATCGTAGGTGATAGGTTAGATGTGATAGGGAGGGCTTGGTGCTTTGAAATCACCACTACGAAAGGGTGCTCATGTGGCCTTTGAGCCCCGCTTCCATCAGTTCAACCCTCGACAAACGCAGCAGCAAGCAAACGCCACCGAATCTCCCGGCAACTTTTGTGCGTGCAATTTTTTCTTCGATTTTTCTCTCTTTCTTTCTTCTCCATAGTCTCGTAACCATCGACTACTTCTCCAGTTCCAAAGTCTTGACCTCGGAAGCACCCAGGTTTGTCGGAGGGTTCTTGGTGTGGTAGTCGGCGATGGCGGCGCGGATGGCATCCTCGGCCAACATGGAGCAGTGCACTGGTTGGCGTTTGGAGGTGTCAGCGTGAGCATGAGGAATCCATCAGTGCGGTAAATGCACATTCCAAAGAAGGTATGGCTAGCTTGGAGGAGGGGTAGAACAAAGGACACTGGGGGAAGGCGAGAGGAGCAAAGAAACACTTACGCTTGACGGGCGGGAGGTGCAGGTTGTTAGCGATGTCCGTATTCCGGATCTTGGCGGCATCCTCTCTGTATCAATCAATTCTCGTCAATCAGCATGCTTTCCCATCTATCTATCATTGCCAACATACTCTCTATTTTGTGCCTGGCCAAGAGATGAAGGGAAGAAGAAGAAAAAGAAAAAAAAGTACGCACATCCGCATTCCCTTGACCAGCTCCGTCAAGTAGCTCGAGCTAGCAATCGCAGACCCGCAGCCGAACGTCTTGAACTTCGCGTCCGTGATCGTGCCGTTGTCCACCCTGATCTGGAGCTTCATGACGTCGCCGCACGCCGGAGCGCCCACGAGGCCCGTACCCACGGCCTGGTCCTTGCGATCCAGCGATCCTGGGTTCCGTGGCGAGTTGTAGTGGTCGAGCAGTAAAATTCCAAAGCAACACATACAGAATGTTAGCTTCCCGTAATCCTCTATCTCGTTCGTCGGGGCCGGTGGAGATGATAGATTGGATACAACTAGGTCAGAGGGAGGACAGAAAAGGCCGAGGGGCACATATCTTTCTCGTGGTATGACCTGCGAGATTGAACACCGAACAAGGCGCTTGTCGCCGGCGCCGCTGCCGCCATCGTCGCTCGCTGCTGCATGGGCGCCCTCGCAGCAGCGCGGAGGGCGGCGGTTCGTAGAGAAGGCAGCATGGCTGTTTGGCTCGTCTGTGATATTCGACGTAGAATGGGATGTAGATGCGTAAAAGTAGAAAGAATTGTAATCGGTGAGAGTCGCAGATTATTTTCCAGGGGGAATCGGAAGCGTATCAGGTGATGAAGTGCGCAATATCTCTCTTTGGAAAGTGTGGTGCTTTGTGGTGTTGTGGTGGAATTGATGTGGTAGGTTTCTCAAAAGAAATAGCTCGTGGCAGCTGGGCAGCACAGGTGACGAAAGCTGGAAAGATGCAGTGGGAGCTGTCCCCCTTCCCCCCTTCCCGGAGGAAGGAAAAAAAAGTTGGGTCGAAGAATGCACTATGTCATTTCTGGCCAATGCCGATTGGCCGAGACAAAAACCCCGCAATGATTGAGAGCTCCGTGTCCGCGTCCACTAACACATTTGCTAAGAAATATTGCTTCTAGAAAGTTAGTGGCGACCCCCCAGAAGCCCTCCACTGGACCCACCCACTGCTACCTTCTCTTCCCCCCGTCCAATACGGCGGGCTCGCTGATATCGGATTTGAAGATCTCCGCCTTTGGCTTGAGACCGATTTTCGGTCTCATTGAGAAAAGCCATCAGGGGCGGAGATAATATGCAAAGCGAATCCTCTAAACGTAATAACATCGTTATTGGTCAGCTGGCTTGACGCTCGCTCGTCAGGGTTGCCTTTAGGCTTGGAACATGAAGGTCGTGAGGGGCTCTTGAGACGGACCTACGAACACGCGCATTGGGTTTACGAAGAAGAGGGCAAAACTTACGCCGCGGATATCATAGCAGAGAGAACCGAAAGGCCTCGATTATCAACTCACAAGCCTCTCCTTCGTCAATCCAAATCCATGACATTGAGGCATGCGAGTCCTGTCCTCCCAGGTTCACGGTGGTAATTTCAATCTGATAACTTTAATAATGAGCTCTCCTCAAAGTAAAATCTTATCAGATCCGCGTCAGACAGTGGCTGGCTGGTTGGGAAGGCTCCACTTTCCGAACCTCCGAATTCGGACTCGGAGCTACGAGAATTTGAGTTCCACAGTGATGCTCGGCGCGGAGCATACTTATTCTGATGCCCAAAAATTGCTTCAGGCTAACCAGCACCCAGTGCACTTGCGAAAGTATTTTACTTATCTAACCTGATCCTTCAGCTCAAAACTCCTCAGTCAGCAAGGTCCTTGATGGAGTCCTCCAGCTTCTGCCCCGTCAAGCGCTCATAAACCTCCTGATAGCGCGCCTTCGTCTTCTCCACGACCTCGGGCGGCATCTCCACGTCCTGCTTTCCCTTCTGTACGCGGTTACAGTGATTCGTTAGCCTCGTCCTAACTCGTTGCTTTCGTATAGAGGTATTGCTTGCCGTGGACAAAACAGGTAAAGCAAACTCCATAGAGCAGGTAAGGAAGGATCGGGCTGGAATCTTAGCACATACCAGGCCGTTCTCCGTCAGCCAATTTCGGAGCACCTGCTTGTCGACTGTGAAAAGAGTTAGACCCTGTTCTTTTCCGTATAACAAAAGTGAGGGAACCTGTGGCGATTAGTAGCATGTGGTACATACAGGAGTCCTGGTCGCGTCCAACTATTAAGAAATAGTGATGTTAGCTTTGTTCACGGCATTCGAGCATGATGATCCAAGCATACCTTCGTAGTCGGTTTGGCTCCAGAAGCGGGAGGAATCGGGTCTGGTCGTCCGTATTCAATATCAGCCAGCATTCGCAAAGCAAGAAAGGGAGGGGAAGTCCGTACGTGAGGACCTCATCGACAAGGTAGATGTCGTCGGTGGCCTCGTCTAAGCCGAATTCAAATTTGGTGTCCGCCTGCAAAGAAATACGTTGTTAGCCGGGCCGTGGGGAGAAGGAGAATATGAGATGGGGGCACCGTCATAAGTTATAGTCCCAAAATATCTATTCGGAATAGGATTGCGTAACTCACAATGATGATGCCACGCGCCTCTGCATACTCAGCTCCGGCCTTGTAGATAGCGAGAGCCAGGTCCTCGATACGCTTGGCATACTTCGCACCCACGATGGCCTCTGCCTCCTCGGGGGAGATGTTGACGTCCTTCTCCCCCAGCTCAGCCTTGGTGGATGGCGTGTATATGGGCCGGGGCAGCTTCTCACACTGCCGGAGTCCGGCAGGCTGCGGAAGGCCGTGGATTGTCTGCGTCTTCTGGTACCTGCAATAACTGGCGGAGTCAGAGCTGCATGGGTAGTTTGCTATTACGAGTGGGAGGTAGAAACTCACTCCACCCAAGCGCTTCCCGTAACGTAGCCTCGCACTAAACACAGCTGATGAGTTAGACAGGGACGATCATGAGGGAAGGATATCGGTTCCGATCTCGCCACGACGGGATTGCTAACCAATTGCCTCGATCGGGAAGATCTTCAGACGTCTGTCAAAATGTCGAGCATTAGTGTCATCGTAGGGGTACTTCGCTAGTAAACGAGCTCGAGTCTAGCCATCAGATGGCTATCCATGCAAGTTTCAGGATCCAGCCTGGATCGAGACTAGGAACAACTCCGCCATACATACCGAACGATCATCGAACGCCCCCGAAGCATCTGTCGCTCTTCAGGCGTGACAACATCAGGCGCAGGTGGCGGCGTGAGGCTCAAGAAGTGATGCTTCAGGCCAGGCACAGCTGACGAGAGTATGTCGAACCACTTCGCAGATATCAGGGTCAAGATGGCGCCCTTAGTCGGAATGCCGTTCTGTATCAAGTACATCAGCAGCACGTACTTTGCGTCTACAAGCAACTCATGGTATGATCGGGTCTAACCAACAGAGAGGAGAGAAGACTGAAGACCCTCTATTCCGTAGTTGTAACTCATACCTTGAGGATGACATCGTACGCGCTGATACGATCTGAAAAACAAAAGGTTAGATCTAATAGCTTGCCTCTCTGCAAGGTAAGAGAGGTCATGTCATACCCGAAGTGGCGAATAGGATGGTGTTGCCGTCTGGGAGGGAGAAGAGATCCCTTCATTACATGAATGAGAAGATATCAGTGACAGCTCCAATGAGCCAGCGAATGTAGCCCAAATCTGCTGTAAATACCTGCAGATGCGGCCAGGAACTGAATTGGGTGGATGGCAGCCTCACCTCACTTTCCCCCTCGAGAGGCGGGGTAGCGACGTGAGTGGGACATCAGAGATGGCCCCCGAAGCCATTTCGCTGCTCGTGTCGTTGAGAGTGGCACGCCCAAGCAATGGTGAACCCAGCTCAGATGGAAGATTGCAGTTGATTCACACAAGACTTCAGATTGCACCTTTGGGATGGGTCTAGAAAACAGGCGAGGAGAATTGCCCGATACTGGGAGATGTCGGTGTTTGGTGACAACCAAACGCAGTTTTTCCGTCGAGTCAGAACAACTGGTGATAAAACACCTCGAGATTGATGCGAAGAAAAGTCTGCGGGGCCGGCTCCGGCTCCGGACACGGCAAAAGCTTTGTCACTCCCCTCGGCCGATGTTGACCGGGGTCCGCCTTCATCAATATGGCAATTTGAAATAGACGAGATAGATCATGTCGGAATCATCATGGTGTCAGAAAGCTTAAACCAATCAAGTCTTCTAGCATCTGAACAATGGCAGCCTAGCTTGTCCTACAGCAAAACGGGGCGCGGCAGCAGGCTGGAAGTTGTGCAAGTCTTGTGTCTGGCCTCTCAACTTGACACCTCATGCAACTGCCACGAACAGAAGTGTAGAAAATCGAGTTCCATCTGTGCATACTAGATGAAAAGACTGCCATTATAAGTGGTAAGTTCCCATAATTTTACCCTAACACAACATGTTGAAGAGAAGAATGGCAGGCATCAGTGTGGACAGGGCTGTCAAACGAGGGCCTCCTGTCAAACATTGACGACGAGGACCAGCGCAGATAAAGTGGGGACTGGAACACATGGGCGAATCAGAACGCGGCATTCCGACCCCAGAAACTTCGACCTCACCTCGCCCTGATTGAGACACCCGAACAGGCGGCAAGGCACAACGACACCAGAGGTGTGAATGCGACGTGCCGCTTCTCACCTTCAACTTTTCTCTTTTCTTCTTCTTCTTATTTAGTTGCCCACTCACGCATCGCCAGCCCAGGCAATGCGGGTGCCTACCGCCGTCGATTCCGCCGCCAACGCTCTGTCGAGGAGATGAAGGAAGAAGAAGAAGGGTACGCAAGAACCATGACCGCTCCCGCCTCCGCTGCCACATCCGCCCCCGCGCGGACCTCAGCTACTTCGTCGGCCGCCCTCTACCTCGGCGCCGCGGCGCTCCGTCTCGCCCTCTTCACGCTCTTCCCGGGCCTGCCGGACCTTCTCACCGGCCGCGTCGAGATTTCGACGCCCGTGACGAGCTTCAAGAGACGTGCGTCCATGCCATGCCATGCCTCCGACCCGCCCCTCCTCTAAGCCAGCATGCATATCATTCCTCTTGTCCTGACCTGGCCTGACCTGATCTGTCTGACAAACCGAGAAAGAAACAAATAGTGCAAGAAGGCCTCTTCCTCTACAACCACAATGTCTCCCCATACGACGGCGGCGTCTACCACCAAGCACCATTGCTGCTCCCGCTCTTCTCGCTCCTGCCCGACGTCGCGACATACCCCATCTTCACATACCTGCTCTACATTGCCTTAGACCTCCTCGCCGCCGACGCGCTCCTCCGCATAGCCGACTCCGGAGAGGCCGGGTCCTCGGCGAAGTTCACGTCGCCGCGTAGGGGCAAGAGGTGGAGCGGCTGGGTGGTCGCTGCTATGTGAGTTGGGAAATATTTACTGTCATACCAGACCCAGACCTGGGGAACTTTTTTAAACTGACCTTGTCTCCCTGGTCTCTTTCCGCTCCAGATACCTCTTCAGCCCCTTCACAATAGCAACCTGCATCGGCCGCTCCACGAGCATATTCACAACATGCGCCATCCTCCAGGCCATCAACAGCGCGATCTCCGGCCAACCCTTCGGCGCTATCGTGGGGCTCGGCTTCGCGTCCTACCTGTCGATGTACCCCGTCATGCTCCTCCCGCCGCTATTCCTCCTGGCCTGGGACCGTCGTTATCTCGATGGCCATCGCAACAGCAATAGCAACAGCAACAGAAACATCACGTCACCATCCTTGTTGTCGCTGGCAAACGACAAACCCACGGCTCTCTTCGCCGCCGACCTCCTCTGCGCCTTCACGCTCCTCATCCTCACGCTCCTGGTCTACTCCTACTTCGCCATCTCCCCCCACTCCTGGGAGTTCCTCCGCTCCACCTACGGCATCCAGCTGACGCTCAACGACCTGACCCCCAACGTCGGCCTGTGGTGGTACTTCTTCATTGAGATGTTCGACTCGTTCCGATCCTTCTTCCTGGGCGTCTTCTGGCTGCACCTGGCCTCGTACGTCGGCGGCGTGACCATCCGCGCGCGCGCCCAGCCCCTGTTGGCCATCACCGTGCTGCTGGGCCTCTTCGCCATCTTCAAGCCCTACCCGTCCATCTCGGACACGAGCCTTTTTCTAGGGTTGGTCCCGCTGTTCCGCCACGTCTTCCCGCTGATGCGGTACTCCTTCTTCGTGGGCGCCACCATCGTCTACGCGTCGTTCCTGGGCCCCGCGTTCTACCACCTCTGGATCTACGCCGGGTCCGGCAACGCGAACTTCTTCTACGCCATCACGCTCGTGTGGAGCCTGGTGCAGAGCCTGCTGGTCAGCGACCTGACCTTCGCCGTCCTGAGGGACGAGTGGGAGGTCGAGAGGCCCGAGATGGTGGGTAAGGAGATCCGTCAGATATAATGAATGCTACCTAGGTAGCCTAGGTTGAACAGATCTCTTCCAAGGCGAGCGTGTATGGATGGGTCTGCCGTTGTGTAGTGGAACATTGTGTGTGCGATCAGGGCGGCGGGAAAGGTCGCATCGCCCCCCCCCCCCCCCCCCCCCCCCCCCCCCCCGGCAGTCGTACTTCCCTCAAGCGGGGTGCCGACACCAAGGTTCCGAGACTCATCTATTTGGATCAGAAGGACTGGCCGCCTCCCCAGAACTCATGGTTGAACCGTGGNTCAAAAGACGGTCGGGCGCACATGCGGGGATACACCTAGGTACAGAGGACAGGATGCTTGTTTATGGGCGTCAAATGAAGTTTCTCCCAGCGATGAGGCACAAAAAAAGGTGGTATCTTGGATAGTATTAAATAAACAAGGGTCTTCTTCAAGTATGTGTATGTCGAGGGTGGGGAGCTGGACGGTCGTTTCTTGTCTCCCTTCAATGTGTGGTATCGAGATCCATAAAATCCCTAAGATACCAGCCTCCATCCACTGGGCGAGCGACCATAACATCTGCGTGACGGGTGGCCCAGCCGGGTTCAAGAGCTGGCGCAGCCCGGAGTCGTGGTGTGCCTTGGCCTCTCAGGGAATGTGAGCCGACGTCTTCTCCGCCTTAGTCTACATCTATCTGGATCATAATTGTGGCCATGCCGCTCTGAGTGAAAGAAACCAATGGAAAAGCAGGCACATGAGCAGGACGTAGGGAGGACGTGTCGTCTAGGCCAAGAAGGAGGAGGAGGAGGAGGACAGGTCAGCCATCCTATGCCACCAGATTTCGTTCTATGGAGACGCCGGCGAGGGCGTGGAGGGCCACCTTGAGTCCTCCTTCAGTAGATCAGAGGCGAGAAGAGTAGTCACTTCGCAGCGCTTTCAGGGGGTTCAGGGGCTTCTCCTCGACTTCAACTTCGATCTATACCTGCACCCTCCAGCACTCAACTCTGTCGAACGCGGCGACGTGGACCCCAAATTCAGGCATATCTTACCCAAAATATGACCGGGATGGATCCAGGGAGAGAGAGGATCACGGCCGCGGAAAGGTCCCAGGGCACCTTTCTTCTGAGGGCGTCGCTACGATACCGCATCTCGACAGGATGGCGGGTGGATATCATGGAATAGGAGAAGGGGAAGAGAGGAAGAGAGAGGCAAAAGGCGAAGACGTAAAATGGAGGAAAGGAAGCTACCAAAAAGAGAGGGGAGAACAAGAACGGAAAAGAGAAAAGACAGCTACAATAGACGGGCGAAATCTCGACAGTGGTGACGGGGAACCTATTTTGCGAAGCCATCGACTGGAAAGTAAAGGCAGATACATACACCTGGCGTGGCTCCACATAAGGAACATCACAAAGCGGAACCTTTTCTCCTTTTCTTCTTTTCTATTTCCTCTCTCCTCTTCTGTCTCGCCTTTCAGACTCGTGGTACACTCGCGACCTATGTACCTAGGTGTAGGTAGAAAGCCTTTCCCAACCACAGTTCCGAGCGGAAGCTTCCACAGCTACTTCAAAGGTCGCCCACATCACAAGCCTCTTTTTTCCCTCTCTTTTTTGCCCTCCTTTTCGTGATAGCCCCCAGTCTCTCTCTCGTGAGAGGCGACTATGTAGTGGACAAAACAGGTCAAATACAGAGAGTAAGACACCTTACGATGCAGATTTTACCCGGTCGAATGCTCTATCTGACGAAGTGATCTGTCAGGTATCCTTTGGGGTTGGTCGACGCTCACCCGGTATTTCCTCTTTGGGCCTTCTCCTTCGACCTACGGGAAAACGACGAAACATCAGATTTGAAATATTTCCAGAACAAAACATCGAATCACCGAGGCTGAGCGAATCCGCGAGCGAGGCTCGAGCCATCCATCCAGCCAGTCAGCCAGCCGAGCCGAACCGAGCCGCCCATCTTACAGGAATATGGCATGGTGGCACGCTGACAACACACAACATCAACGAACGAAAAGGGGTGAAGAGGACGACGACGATGATGATGATAACCATACGCCCGCACATCGTGTTCCCTACCTCACGCATAAGGCGATCTCGCCAGGCAGGAAGGGCTGGGCTTTGTTCGGCTGAACTCCGGAATCCTCCAATGGGATGAACGGGACGGGAATGGACGAGGCAGAGAGGCAGAGAGGGTAGAGAGGCACAAGTGGAGGCAGTTTCGTTTCCGGTCCCGCGGACACCCGTTGCGTCCTATGAGTGGATACGCGACCCGAACACAGCCCAGGCTCCCAGGATGTGTTTCCCGTCCGCGTGATGGGGGGCGATGGGGACGTGGACGCGGACGCGGCTGTACAAACTAACCATCGAGAGGCAAGCGGGTAGGTAACGCACTCGCACTCACACCGGAAGGAGGGCTTGCGCCTGCCTGGCGGTGAGCATAACTGGTAGGTAGGTGATTCTCATTGGACGTTCCAGAAGCCCCAGATGGATCGATCGGACAAGGGACAGGGAACAGGGGGACAGCATATCAGCTGACCGTGAGATACACCGAGATCTTGACGAACAAGCAAGCAACCTTTCGTCACATTCCGAATGCATGCGCGGTGGCGGTTCCTGTCTGGCGGCCGGTCAGCGGGATGCCGTTTCTCAAATCAATCCATGTGCAGGAAGGCAGAAAAGAGCGGGGATCGATCTTGCTCCGGTTCGGCCACCTCGGTAGGTACCATGATATTTGGCTGGCAAAACAGGAATTCCATCCCTTACACCAAAGACCTGTCATGCTGCGCTCTTCCAGGTTGAATGAGTGACCAATGGCGGGAGCGGGACAAGGGGATGATCAGCGACTGCTGAAACCTGATGAACAACTGGAATGTGCCCGCTCTCGACCGCCTTTTTACTAGAAACGATGATGATCAAATGACGCGCCAGGCTTTTTTGTTCTCCCGTCGACAACGTAAGGGAGGAAGAGTACCTACTCTGTAGACGGCTAGCGTTTAGTGACGGTGATGGTAAAGAATGTGATGTGATAGAAGTTTTTGGCGATGTTCGGCAAAAGACTGCACCTCAAAGGCCAGGGTGCAACAGCTATTTGATGCCTGTCCGTTCAGCGCTGCTGTGGAGCGGCGTGCTATCACATTCTTCACACCTTGGTTTTCCCGCCCGTGTTACCTTGAGGTCCGACCACTACCACCATCACCGCACGCCCCAGCGCCTTTTTGTCACACGGCGTCTGCGAATCGTCGAATGTGGGCGGTGCGGGGGAGGTTCAAGCATCAAGGTCTGGGGGTCGGCATATCTATTTCTCTCTCTCACCAGATGCAATGAAGCCAGTCGCCCGTCTTGTGCAAGCAAGCAGCAGGTAGGCTCACCAGGCAGTGAACAAACAGTATTATCGCACAATGCGGTGCAATGGTTATCAATCAGGTTTGTGCCGAACAGAAACCAGAGCTGTGGAATACCCCGGAGCAAATAATGATCGTCCAGTATTCGAGTACGTGTGTGGCTTGCGAGGCCGCGGGGTCTGAATGTGACAGATCGACTGGTGAACGAGTGCTGATTCGTCCATTTTCTCTTTTTTTCGAACCGGGACCGAAAGAAGAGAGAAGGATCGAATAATGGTGTGTCCCCCTGGCGTATGGAATGCAAAAAAGACTGGTACTTGTGCCCGAAGTACCTTTTATCTTTACCTTCAACCTGCTTCGTATCGCATCCTCCATTCCCGGAAGATCATCATTACTGGTTCTGGTTCTGGTACGGATGGGGGGAGGGGTGGCTACAGCAGAAGAACACGAAGAGAACCAAAACAGCTCATCCCCCAACCCCATTCCGGGAATCTCCCGGATAGAGTAGGAGGATGATGATAGACAGGAGATGGAGGGGGATAAGCACATTTCGAAACGGACGGCTCTATACACCAACAAACCTTGTCCACGAAAAGTTGCTGTTTGCGGCCGTGATCAGCGACGACCAGCCTGCTGATGATAATCATCATGATTGCGACGTGCCAGCCTACCGAGGCAGTCAGTCAAGCAGTCAGCCAAGCAGTCAGACAAGCGAAACCTCTCAGCGACACCCCCTGTAGATAGGAGAGAGGTTGCTTTGCTTCATGTAAGTTGGTCCACGTGCGTGCTAAACGCTGCCAGCCTTGCCGTCATTGTAAAGTGGTGCTCTATCAACGCATGTAAGTAGGTTATTTTAGAAGCATAGGTGGGCTCGCTCGATAACCTTGCAGATTCGTAGGTACCTAGTTAGGCGAGGAGAGGAGGAGTCATGGAGGCGAAGGACCGATTTTTTTTTCCTTGCTCTTTCTCTCTTTTTCTCCCTCCTCCGAATAGCTACCTACCTACCTTTGGTCCCACTTGTTGGACTTGTTGATGTTGGATGTTGCTGGGCTGGGTAGGGGGTGAGAAGTGAGATGGTTGCATAGAAAGCCTATGCAGCAGACAGGCAAAGCAGTCCCCCGTCCACTCAGCCGTCCGTCCGTCCATCCATCCATACAAGGAGAAACCTACCAGAACTGGAGAGAGACAAATAGAACACATACAAAGTATAAAAGGCAGGACCCTGTTGGCCAGGCTTATCGCCTTGGTGGTCCGAACGCCGTCATTCGAGACTTCGATGGGAGGGAAACGCCAGGAATCCCCCGGCGGAAACCTCTGCTGCCAGATGGAATCCGGAGATATTTGCCCGAGTGCCGTTATTCACATATAATACCTTGTATGATTCTATCTTCTATTTTACTTTGACGTTTGCATTGAAGGCATGAATGCCCACGTCCCCCCACGATGAGGTGAGAAGTATGGAGGTCAGCAGCTTTTCCCCTGGAACCCCTTACTATCTGTCTCAGCGCGGGGAGACAAGTTTAAAATAGATGGATTGGGCGTGTGGGATGACGGAGGTATGGATGATGATAGTGATGATGACGATGACGATCATCGTATTTCGCTCGGCATCTTTCCTCTCTAGAGCTCCGTCTCCGTTCCTGTCCGTATCGGTCCACACTTTCTCTCTCAAGGTTCTCCCTGGCTGTAGGAACCACCACCGCGAGAGATATCTCGTGTACATCTATTGCCGTCTATGTCCGGCTCAGGAGGGGAAGAAGGATTCCATAGCCTCGAAAGAAATCCCGTCGAGCTGGACTTTGCTGGATGGTCGGGAGGGTGGTCAGCACGATGACACCACCATTGATAAAGAAGATGCTGACGATGCGTATGCGCTGTTATGTATGCGTGTGAACTTATGTAGGTGGTGTCCTTTTGTCTCGCTCCTTTTTCTTTCCGGATGGAAAGAGGCACAGCGCTTTGAGTTGAGGCCGGTGGACGGTGGTGCCTGTCTGCTAGCCAGGCACGGGTGTTGATGGGAGGGGGTCAATGGCTGGGGAGGATGGGGACGGAACGATTGGGGGTCCGACTCCCACTCGAGCTGGAGTTGGAATCCCTTCACCGCCTGAGTGGTTGGCTGTTTGGTCAGCAGGCAGGCACCCGCCGGAGCAAGACCTCGGTTTGGGACAAGTGCTCGCCGAGGAAAGAGTCGAGAAGGTAAGGCTGCTGCTGGGTCTGTTTGTTCTCGCTTGCATGCTGCGTTGGCCCAAGACCGCGGGACGAGGGGATCGATAGAGCGAGTAGCGAGTCGAGCGTACCTTTGGCGACTTACCCGAAAGGGCAATCGCGGGTCTGGCGCCCTTGATGCCATGATTTGGGGCTGGCAATCTCGGCTTTCCTCTTTGTTCCCGCCGTGATGGCACCGAAGAGACCAAGACGCTAGCAGCACGAGAGTGAGCCGACGGGGTAGATACTAGCGGAATAAGAGTGCACAATAATGAGAGATATTTGATGATAATGACGCGAATGCGATGCCGCTGCATGTCTCAGGACGAACGAGAGAGGGAGAGAGAGCTCGCCGACTATCCGTTCCGGTATTGCAGATTGTGCCACGGCTTGGTCTTGGGCGAGCAGTCCGTGTTTCCAGGCGGCCGGGTGACCTGTCACCCTCCACGACTCTCCACAACCAGTCTGGTGTCCCGTCCCTCCGTGAGTCTCCGAGAGACACACAGGTTGTCAGACAGACGGTGGCACCGTATTCAATCAATTGGGCAGCACAATGGGTGTGTATTTTTCGTAGTTTTTTCTCTGTCTGTTCTTCTGTGTTCCCCCCGCTCTCTCTGACCTGCTTGGGCCGAAATCTCTGATCTTCACGGATCCTCTAGGTCTGGGCACTCACGTGGCTCTGCACGTGATCCCCATCACCTCTGGGAATCCTCTCCTAACTGACACAGGTTACCTGGTAAAAGTTTGTCTCGCGATTTTGACCGCCGGTTTTATTTGGCTAATATCCAGACAGAAAGTCAGAATGAACCACCAGGACATTGTAGTCGGTTCGAGCGAGAGACGGCTGGACGCAGTGAGGGTAAGAATTTGTTCAAAACGGAATCTCCATCCGACCAGACTGCTGGTGTGTCTGTGTGTGTCTTGTGTGCCTGCTTCGGATTCGGAACCCTGGCTCGTGAAGAGAAGCCATGATGAGCAGCGCCGCCGGCGTGCGTTTCCAGCAGGCGCCTGTGTGCGATCCAAATATCGAATCGCAATCGAGGAAACCTCCCAACCAGCTAGCAGGCCTCCAAGAACCCCAGGGCCCCCGCCAGCCCTCCTTCGATCTTCAGGGGTGGGATCCATTCCCCAGCTCGATGCACCCCTGTTTCCCACGTGGAAATTCCAGTCCGTTGCGTGGGGCTGATTCAGACTGCTGGGAACGATGGGAACGCGGGCATCATCTTTTCTTCTCATTGGTCCTCGCCCATTTCTCTCCTTCCCCAGTGGTCAATTCCGGTCAGGCCGAAAGGCATCCACTGTGCAGCAGCACCAGTGTCAACCTCCCTTTCTTTTCTTGATAGGATTTTGCCTCTTCGGCCTGACTGACGGACGGAGCAGCTGGCACCTTCTCGTGGAGTGTGTGGATTCGAATCGAAGGGATGGAAAAAGAAAAGGGGAAGGCCTGAGGGCGAAAACCAATTTTCTCCATCCATCCATCCATCCAGCCACGCCCGAGGTACGAGAAAAATCGCAAATTGGCCCCGGAGTTTGAGGTGGTACGGCGGAGAGAAACGCCCGTCCGTTCTCACATGGCAAAGCCCGCAAATCGTTGCCGGGGACCCGAAAAGTTGGGTTCCTTCAATTTCAAACGACGCGCCATCCTGTCACTTTCGCCCCAGAAATTGCTCCAGAGGACTTAAAAAAAAAAAAAAAGCCTAAGAAATGGAGGAGCACCAAGGTCGGGTGGCGGCGCAAACCTCCTTCACAAAGTCCACACCGCCTTCGCTTCCAACCCAGAAACCCAGACAAAAAAGGGAAATGTTGGGGTTGGAAATTCGAGAGACGAGAGGCGAGAAACGACTACGGGCGATAAGGAGATTCTACCCTGTCATTTCTCAGTTTGGCCTTGATGATTTCGCTTTGCTGCAAGTGGCCTAATAAGCCACACACCAAAGACCTAGGCACGGCTGGTTGTTTCGGAGCGATGTACCTTTTGGAAAAGGTACATCCACCATGCCGAGGAATCCAATGGCGATATCAATCCCTTTTGAACTGCATGTAAGAGCCCTGAGGAGCTGGACTGGAACGTCGGAGCGTGTGTCCTGCAGGGGTAAATTCCAGCTGGCGGGGCCAGCGCCAGTCCCGACTTTCTGCGACAGCTCTTTTTTTTTTTTTGTCAGCCAGCCAGCCATGAATGAGCCCCTCTACAGGTGGAGAGAGAACGCTTCCAGAAAAGCATCCCGAGGGAGGGGATTCGTCCTCGTCTGGGTGGACTCGCGGCCTGACGGGCTGCGCCTTGATTGGGTTCCAGCGATGGAGGAGACGCATGGAGGAGTGGTAAATGCACTTGCAGATATCGACCCAGCACGCAGTGTGATGATGATGGTGTTCGACCAAACATCCAGGTGGCCGCCTTCTCACACGGCGAGATAAGCCCGGACCTGCAGGTCAGGTCGTAACCTGGTGTCATTGTCAGCCAGCCTTGATCTCTATCGAGCGCACGGCCGTATGTCAGCATGTACTGTCTATAAGCTTCGGACAGAGAGCGAGAGACAGAGAGACACCGGAGAGACTAACGAGAAAGAGCAAGATATGTCGACCTCGTATGCAAGGGAGTGTTTTTCACTGAGACTGAGACACGGCACGGAGATAGTCGGAACCAAAGCTGATATCAATATCAACCGAAAGGTCTTGTGACGGCTGGTTTTGGCCCCAGCCGTCCTCAGTAATTTGGGTCCTCGCTCGGCGGCGTGAGGATGATGACGAAAAAGAACCCATTGTCTGATATCACGACGACGACGGAGACGACGGCAAGCACGACTCATCATCCCTGCTCGGTCCTAGGCTCCGGCCATGGCAGAAAGAAGCACTCGTCATGAGAAATACAGTACAACTGCAACCAGCCTGCATCCCATCTCAGGCGGAGGAAAGAAATCCTAGCAGCTCCAGCTCGGCATTCTCGGGCACAAGAGGATCGACGACCTGTCGTCATAGGATCCTCAGTGCCGGGAAGCACTAGGCAAGGCACCAGGGGCAGGAAAAGGTCAGGTACTAGTATCCAAATGGAAAGGGGGAAGAGAGGTTGGAAACGCACGTTGCAAACCTGAGCGAATTTGTTCCACACTTGTTGCTGACAATTGCCCACTAATCCATCACTGTTGTGTTTTAACTCTGAAAAGGAGGAGCGAGAGAGCCAAGAGAAAATTCGCTCAGTCGGCATAAACTGCCGAGGCCGAATATGATTCTGAAGGGATGAGGAAAAGAAGAAAAAAAGCCAGATGGAGTTGTCGATCAGATGACTGCTCTTGAGGTTGCATCGATCGTCCACCTCGCCAGACAATGGTGACAGGGGGCCAAGGGGTTTGATGAAAAGTGATGAGGAGCACTAACAAAAAAAAAGCAAGTTCGGGATAGCGCTAGCAGACAAGAAACAAGAAACAAGAACAAGACAAGGAAGGGAGAGAGAGAGATAGGGAAGGGGGTGTGAAAGCATCAACAAAAAAGAAAAGAAAAGAGGGCGGGTTCTGGCAAGAGACAGGTTCCACCGACGGCTGGAACCGAAAAAGAAAGCGGAGGCGGGAAGAAGAAGGAAGTTCACAATCAGCGGGACCTCGACCCGAGCATTTACTAGTAGTCAAGACATGTTGTGACAGTGGCGATGAATTTGCACCGCATGATCGGAGGGGGGGAGCACTGCAGCAGCTAGCGAGGGAAGAGGAAAAAAGTGAACGATATCGCAATATCTAGTGCGGGGTTATTATGGAATGATGAGGGAAAAGGAAAGGCGGACATGTCTGTCTGTCCTGCTGTGTCTGTCCTGCTGTGTCTGTCCTGCTGTGTCTGTCCTGCTGTGTCTGTCCTGCTGTGTCTGTCCTGCTGTGTCTGTCCTGCTGTGTCTGTCCTGCTGTGTCTGTCCTGCTGTGACTGTCCTGCAAGCCACCGGTCGTGTTCTCGGTCCCTCATCACCCTCATAATCACCATCGCCCGCAGAGTCGGGCGCCCGGGCTGCCTTGTGGGCGCCTGGCCAGTGGTCTGCACGCATGCGGGCTTCAATTCTTATTGTTGTTAATAGTGTCCGCCTTTTTGGACGCTCATCACATACATCACACACCCCCCCCCCCCCCCCC